>CAMXCT020002035.1:212500-330739 GCA_947184155.2 Cladocopium goreaui
ACTTTCTCCTAGCATGAAGACATTTCCGGTGGATGCAATGTCTGTCGTGCTGTACACTGCCCATAGGCCATAGGCATCTGACATCAGGCATCATGAAGTTTTTTGGCTGAGCTGGCGCTAAAGTAGCGTTTCTTTGAGGTGAAAAAGTCTGACGGCTTTCCGGGCCCCTTCCTGGATATGATGTATATAAAGCAATTTGGATAGAAGTTACATATAATATGGCATATGTAGTAAATAATAGTAATATATACATATACAGTAATATCAATCATATAATCTACATGTATATATATATACACATATTATTGTAATACAGTATAGCATAATATAATATAATATACTATAATATGATAAAATATAATAAATTTTAATATAATATATAATATAACATAATATAATATAACATAATATAATATAGTATAATATAATATAGTATAATATAGTATAATATAATATAATAAAATATAATATAATATATAATATTTAATATATAATATTTAATATATAATATAAAATATATAATATAATATAAAATATAATATAATATAGTATAATATAATATAATACAATATAATATAATATAAAACAATACATATCAAATAATGTATAGTATAACATATATAATATAATATAAGAATATATAACATGTATAATTTATCGTATATAGTACATTATATATAATCAATGTAATATAAAACATTTAATACATATATATATATATATATCGTATAATATATTATACTAAAAGGAAAACATAGTACAAACTATATTTAGAATAAAATAAATATATATATAATCTTGTATATATATATATATAGTATGACTATATATGACTATATCCGCCGACCCCTGCCGCCAGCAGGGGGAGCGCGTCAGAGGAGGCCTTACTAGCAACAAGATGCAAGAAGGGGCGAAGAGAGAACTTTGGACAGACACGGTGTTTTAGCCCTGCGACACGGTCCTTGGACGCCAGCTTGGACCGAAGCTGTGCAGAACGAAAGCCAGCTCCAGGAGGACACGAGCAGGGTGGCAGTTGGCAGTGCAGAAACGCACTAAAGTCAAAGTTTGGAGCTAGTTTCTAGTCGGTTCAGAAAGTAACGTTTGTTACTCTGGGCTACGGCGAAAGCCAGCTCCAGGAGGACACGAGCAGGGTGGCAGTTGGCAGTGCAGAAACACAGGTAAAGTCAAGGTTTGGAGCTAGTTTCTAGTCGGTTCAGAAAGTAACGTTTGGCACTCTGGGCTACGGGCCGCGGGCCCAATCCGTCCTTCACTGCCATGGTGTTTTAGCCCTGCGAGCGGGTCCCTTGACCGGAGCCGTGCAGCACAAAAGCCAGCTGCAAGACAACGCAGAAACGCAGCTAAAGTCAAGGTTTGGAGCTAGTTCTAGTCGGTTCAGAAAGTAACGTTTGGCACTCTGGGCTACGGGCCGCGGGCCCAATCCGTCCTTCACTGCCATGGTGTTTTAGCCCTGCGAGGGGGTCCCTTGACCGGAGCCGTGCAGCACAAAAGCCAGCTGCAAGACAACGCAGAAACGCAGGTAAAGTCAAGGTTTGGAGCTAGTTTCTAGTCGGTTCAGAAAGTAACGTTTGGCACTCTGGGCTACGGGCCGCGGGCCCAATCCGTCCTTCACTGCCATGGTGTTTTAGCCCTGCGAGCGGGTCCCTTGACCGGAGCCGTGCAGCACAAAAGCCAGCTGCAAGACAACGCAGGCAAGTTGGCAGTTGGCAGTTGGCAGTTGTTGTTAGTGTAGCGGTGTCGTCGCGTACCAGCTTTCCCGGCGGCATGTTCGTCCAGCAGTGTTTCTGTGCGTCGCTTTGATTTGGCCCCTTTCCTGTTCTGAGTAAACAATTGTTCCGCAGGTTGGGCATGCGTGCTTGTGCATGCAGCCGGTGACATTGCGGCCAGCGACACGGAACTTTTTTCCGCACGCATACCTATGATCAATTTGCCCACTTGCGATAGTGCTGTTCACATGTTGCTGGCAGAATGGACATTGATACTCCCTGCGACACGGTCCTTGGACTCCAGCTTGGACCGAAGCTGTGCAGAACGAAAGCCAGCTCCAGGAGGATACGAGCAGGGTGGCAGTTGGCAGTGCAGAAACGCAGGTAAAGTCAAAGTGATCATATATGGTGTGTTATATAGATGACCCGTTCGCAACCAACGAGATTTTCCCAGTTCCGAATCCGCCTGGTGACCACTGGACGTGGTTGTGGTGGATCCTGCTCCGGAAGCACGGCTGGGAGGCCGCCACGAGGCACGCCGCGAATCGCCAAGGAGAACCGGGAGGCTGTCGGGTGCCATAGCGCGGTGAGTTTTTGGATGGAGTTTTTGGGGGTTTTCTGACATCTAGGGTGATTGAGATTTTCCCATGATTTTCCTTTTGGATTTTGTCCTCAAAAGGAATTGTTGGTTGATGTTGGTTGGAACTTCCCGTTTTTGAATGATTTTGAATGTTGTTTTGAGCTTTTCACGACATGTTCACGATGAGTTCTTGGATTTGTTCTTGGAATTTCGTGAATCATGGAGACAGCCAACCATTGATATCATCTAGCTACGAAAGATGCTGAATGATATCATCCTCTCCGACCAAATAAAGAACAACGACCGGATTCACCAAAGGTTGCATGTCAAGAGCCCGAGTTAAACTCTATACCAAAGCTATCCATCTCTTGATCTGCCTTCCTACTGACAAGTTAGATCTGGTGCTCTTGTCAGCATGGAAAGTCATTGTTGCTGGTAGATCTGTGCGGTGCAACCCCTCAAAAATCACATCCCCCCGCAAACCCCTGGTCAAGGATTAGATTTCATCATGATGACCATCATCGTTTCACAAGCCCAAAAATGATGTTTTTGGCATTGATCTACCAAACAGTGACACATCTGAGTACAACAGACATTTAATGATTTGAGATCTATCGCTCACCTGTCTGATTTGTACCTCAGAGATTCCCCAAATCCCTTCTGAGTTGTACAGCCAAGACAACCATGACTATCATCTGGCATCAAACTTGGTGGGATCCAGATTTTTGTCGGTGAGATCCCCACAGGTCAGTTGAGCATCTCATACTAAAGAAAATCTCCTGAAACTGCACATCTGCGTAACCGAAAACGATGTCAGTTGGATGGAAGGTGACAGCCCCAGACCCACCATTGGAAAACCTGCTGAAAAAACCCTGCTCGTCCTCGGGGATCATCATCCATGATTTTCCCCGGCGATTTTTGTTCCTCCATTTATAGATGTCCCATTGCCACGGCTGATTCCCCAAGGGTGGAATATTTGAAAGCACCAAGCAGTTTTATGCCAAGAATGTGAGGGCCACGCATACCAAATTTTGCTGGCTATATCCCAAATGTTGCTGCCACACACCTCAAAAAATGGATGCAGGTCAAAATGAGGTAACCCCCAAAATAGGATCTTTACGAGTCTTGAGAATTTTTTTACCTATACGGTAAACTCAATCATAAACCATCCCAGCAACTATGTAGGTGGAGGCCTTGAATCGACATCCCAGCTCTGGTGGTATATCATGTATAATTTCAATATCAGAAACCCCACTTAGGGATGCTTTATTACATTAATCGCTATATTTTCCCATATCCATCCCAGAATATACCATAATTATCCCATGAAAATTCCTGTTTTTTTGCCATGATTTGCCTCCTAACTGCTCGACCCTGGATTAAACTGGATGGTAAAAATGCCATTGTTATCCCATTCATATGAAAAAAACACTGTTGTCCCATCATTATCTCAGATTTTCCCATATGTTCCCACTAAATCCCCATGAAATTCCCATCCTTTGATGGTAGCTGGTAGCAGTGCCTGCATTGCTTCTCTGGTGGAGCCGCGTTGCGCTTTGCGCTTGGCACGCCTTGGACATGGACGAAAAAACCCAGGACAAAGTCAGAGGAAACTGCAGACAAATTGATAGAAACTGCTGAAACCCATCATGATCATCATGGCTTACATATAATTCCTGACTAGTTGCTGAAACCCAACCAATGATGTTGTTCAGATCAAACGAAAGAGTTGTCAGTTCCTATCATTTTCCAACCACTCCCGAGCGATGGCCATTGCTAAGTTCGGACACCAGCCTTGCTACTGCTGTTCTGAAACATCTAAAATCCACAGACCTGTCCTGTTGGTTTTTTCGTTGCCGAGTGTAACGTCATGATCAATCCATCACCAGAGGATAGATTGAACCCCTCCAATGGATGCGGATGGTAGTTAGGGTATCTGTATGGCGGGTCTACCTTCGATCTCAGAACATCTCGGGTTACGACAATCTGAGCTTTCGAATGGTTGAAACCCGCCCCAAATGAAACACACTGGAACCCGGAAAATGGCTATCCAAAAAAGTCCTACTTCAACAAAATCACCAAAAAAACATGAAAAAACATGGAAAAAAACATGTTTTTCCGGTTCCATTGGTTCCATTCATGTTGAAACCTGGCACCGTCACCGCATCGGAACCCCCGATCGCCTGGCTAACCGGGCGTCCTGCAGCGCTGCTTCGCCCAACAGAGGCTCCACCTTCGTCACCGTTGCCGGGTTGTTGATGGCCAGAAAAAGAGCCACCAAACATATGACCGAAAAGTCCAAAATGGTCAAAATATTGGAAGAAATTCGAAGAACACCAAGAAGTTACGTCTTTCAAAACGATTGGTTTGAAAGGAACCAAATCATGGAAAATCCCTTGTAATATGTTATGTTCATAACAGGAAAAACCATATCCAGATCTTATGTTCCTTTTGAGCCAAACGTTTAACACCCGACTCTCCGTGCCCTTTTTCGCCGCCCGCCCGTGCCCGCCTCCAGCTCCCATCGATCTAGCAGATCGTCCACTGGGATTCCCAATAAAGGTGCCTTCCAATGGTGTTTCCAATGGTGTTTAATGTCAACCACGGATGAAAATAAACCATGGTTTTTTCATTAGGGTATTCCCCCAATAGTCATGATTTGATACTTTTTTAATGGTACCTTCCCAATTAAAGAGCCGTTTGGGGTTTATTAATCCAGGGTTGACATTAAATGGTGTTCAAAATGGTGTTTCAATGTCATGTTGAAAATCCTGAAAAACCTGGTTGCAAAATGTTGCAAAAAAAATCTGTGAAGCCTGAGGAAAAAATATGGTGGTTTTTCACCAAACTGTATCTGTTAAAACGTTAAACCATGTTTTTGACCTTCTGGCGTCGGGAAAACGACATCAATAGCTTCATGAATGTGGCCCCCCAATCAACTCCTCACGGAAAGGTCAGTTTTTTGTGACACCACTACCCACATCCTGCAAATTCTGGGGCAGTAACTTTGTGTTTGCCAAAAACATCCAAAACTGTCCGAAACCATGTTTGCATGACTCTATCCAGCTTGAGGAAAACCACAGAAAACCTTACCCAAATGGTTGGTTTCCCAGCACGAAGCTTCTCACTCTAGGCGAGTTGGAGATATGGGATAATCATCGAACTAAACGGGATAATTCTTGAAGGGATGATAATGGCATTTTTTGCGACCCCAATTATCGTGCTTTTGATCATGTTCATTGATTTTGGATGGAAACTCATCTCGCTTTAGGTTACTTTCGGGTTCGTGCATGGAGTCCATGTTATTCGCAAATATCATCAAATATCAAGGGCGCAATCTTGGAGTCCATGTTCGGCATCCTATTTCGGAGTCCAGCCCCCTCCGGGCGCCATTTTTTCATTATATGTCCCATTCTCCTCGGCGTGGATTATATCTCATTCCAAAATGGTGGTTTCCTGAGTCACAGGGGCAGCCCCAGTTCTCATCCATTTTAGATTGGGATTTTCCATTATAAACCAACCATTTTGGATACCCCCATTTATGGAAACCCCAAATAAACATGGCCTCTCCCTCATCACTATGTCGTCCTGAGTCCGCAGGCCACACCTGCTCGAGGTTCGACTGGAAAAACCACAGAGAAATCCACCATTTTGGGGGTTGCCATAGCTTTGCTGAAAATAAGGATTATCATGGCTGGGATATGCCGGGATATATATATATATATGTGTATGATAAATAATAAATATATGATATATATATATATATATGGTATATTATATATTTATATAGTGTACTTTTATATACGTATATGATATATGATATGGAATATGTGGGAGAGATTACCAGTAGTACCGCGCAAGGCGGTGGCGGAAGTTTCAAAGATAGGAAACCTATAGGAAGGGTTGGTTGTTGTGACTCACGGATGGCAGAGCGAATCCACTGATGGACCGAAAGGTGGTTGGAGTTGTGTTTCCTGGAGCAGTTGCAATGGTTGCACTGGTCACCTCACCACAACTGCTGGATGTAGTGTGGTGCAGTGCAGTGGTAGTTGTAGTTGTAGTTGTAGTTGTAGCGTAGTGGGGTTGTAGTTGTAAGTTGTAGCTGTACTGTAGTGTAATTAGTGTAACTAGTGTAATTAGTGTAGTGTCGTTGCAGTTGCAGTTGTACTTGTGGTGGGGTGCAATCGGTGTAGTGTACTGTAGTGTTGTGTACTGTAGCGTGGTAGCGTGGTATAGTGTAGTGTAGTCAAGTGTATTGTAGTGTAAAGTAGTGTAGTTGTAGTTGTCGTGTAGTGTCGTGTAGTTGGTAGTTGCAGTCCCTGGGAATCAAAACCACCTAGTTTTTGGGCTGGCAGAATCTCCAAATTTACCAGCCAAAATTTGAGGCTGGCAGCCTTGTTTTTTGGCTGGTGACATGTTTGTAGTTTTTGTTGAAACCAGCCAAAATTTGAGGCTGGTACCCACCTCAAATCTTGGTGGGTTGAAGCCTTAAACCAGCTTAAATTTTAGGCTGGTACCAGCCTCAAATCTTGGTCGGTTTTGACAGATTTTGGTGGCTATAATGGTTTGCAGTTTGTGGTTCAAGCAGCCATGCTAGTTACATCAGCTCTTAGAAGAAGTAGAACTTCCAATGCCAGTTCCTCCACTGCTTCTGTTCAAAGGGGTGCTGCCGGTTTTGTGGCTGGAGCAGCCTGGCCTGGGCAAGGCCTAGGACAAAGCCAGGCTGAGAAAGAGACAAGTGGTGACACCAACAAAATGGCTGTCATCCTTGGAGGTTGCTTCCCCAGTGGTGTGACAGAAACTGAGTGGCAAGGGTCTGTGGAAGAAATTGCAGAAAAGCATTTGCAGACTTTGAAGCTTTGGTACCCATTGGCAGAAGGAGGGAACAAGCCACAATGGAAGAAATTGTGGATGAACACTGTTCCACAACTTGGCCAAGAGGGGGTGGATGCCATTCTGCAAAAGATTCAAGCCATCAGAAAATATGCCAGAAAGAAAATGAAGAACAGCACCACTGGGGCTAGGATGCCTCCTTGGTTAAAAGAGCTGGTGGCATGTTTCAACTGCAAACCAGCTTTGCCTGTAGAGGCTGGCCTGGAAAGGCCAAAGTTAAAAAGGCTGAGGTCAAAAACATCTCCAGACAAAGTTCTTACTGAGGTGCTTGCCACGACGAAACACCTGAAGATTCACCTGTGGAAGCTTGCCTGGCTTCCCAGGTGTCTGTTCAATCCATTCAGAGCTCTATAGCAGAGACTGCAGTGATGAGCTTAGCCAGCTCTGGCCTGGAAAGGCCACCACCAAAAGAAGCCAGCAGCTTGCAAGAAGCCAGCAGCTTGCAAGAAGTCATTAGCTGGTAAGAAGCCAGCCTATGTGAAGCCAAAAGTTGTGAAAAGAAGAAGCCAGAGGTAGTCAGCCCATCCTTTGGCCCATTGTAGTATATACCCCCGCATTGCCATTTACAAACCGGGTAAAACTGCGGCGTTTTTGTTGCCGGCTTTTCCTACAAACACGATATGCTTGGTCTGTCATCCCCATGCGGATCCCGATGACCAACCAGATGGTCACTTCCTCAGCTATCTTCAGCTATTCCTCTACCGTTCTCTAGCATAAAAAACCTGGTTCTGTCTGAAAATTATGGGAAACCCCAGCCCAACTTTCAGGGACAAAGCCACCTCAGGGTGTTGGTGAATCACAGTTAATATCATTCTATGCTACAAAAAAAACACAAAAATCCCTGTTTTTCGTGGTTATATGGATACTGGTATGGGTCAAAATTTAATTTACCCCAAAAAAAAAGCACATACCACAACTATTTTAGTCTATGTTTGTATTATATTCAAACATATTCAAACTATCTGCCTTGCCTCTCCGCCTCTCCCCCTGTCCAGTCACCTGCTGTCGCATCTCGCGCACCACCGGGCACAACAGCACCGAGTGCCTCATCTCCGGTTCTTGGATCTTTGGGGATGGATACCCTCTGGTAATTTGTTACATAGCTATTGAAAATGGCCATTTATAGTGGATTTTCCCATTAAAAATGGTGATTTTCAATAGCTATGTTAAATTACCAGAGGGTACCCTGATGGAATCACGATGTGGATTTGCTGGAAGCCAAAGAAAAATTCAAGAACTTCCATATAAATTCTCGGATTTGCATGGATTTGCTGTAAGGTCTGTAAGGAACCCCAAAAAAATGAGAGACATTCCGTTCGTCGATTCCCCAGTCGTGGTGGACTTCCAAGAAGGTAACAAATCATTGACTGAGGAAATCCTGATCAGAATGCCTTGATCTATGTTGGTTTGCCGGAAGCTATGAAAGTAGTGGGCTGTGATCCCATAGAAACAGGCTTAATTTGACTGCAGGGCGAAGAGCCACCGACATAACCCCATAAAAACATTGAATTAAGTCGACTCAACTAACAAGCACTCAACTTGTGATTTCGGATATGGTGTAAATACAAAATTGGTGCGTCTGAAGTCTGAAGACCCCCAAATTGCTATTTCAATGAGAGAAATCATGAGAAGCGTCCAAATTTGGGATACCAAATAGCTTCAGACAAAGCCAAATAAATGGCAATCCCAAGGCTCCATATTTCTCCCAACTGCTGGGGAAAGCCCCAGCAAAACATTGGCATTACAGCTTCGATATCTGAGGAATCTATCCACCAGTCATGGCTACCTGTGGAGTCTTTTTCAGCAGAGTCTTTTTCGGATCTAATTAGCAGATTCACCATGGGTTTTTGATCATAGGACCTCTGAAATCCAGAAAGAAATCCTATTTTATTCTGAAATCCAGAATATGTTTGTCTCCCTTTGCTATTTATGGCTGTTTTTCTGGCTAGTCAAAAAACAAGTGGTCAAAGAGCATAGAGGTCCCACTGGCCACGATCCCACCAGTCGACCAGCGAGCTACCTTTTTCACACGGTGCGGATCGTTCCGGTTTTTTTTGGGGGGGGGTCCCTCTGGCGCGGAGACGAGTTGCAAAACGTGGAGACGAAACGGGCTGTGTTAGCGTCAAAATTGACTTAAGCGAAAGACGGTAAAAACAAAGATTCGGCTCTTGCCGGTCACGGTACTGATATGATGTCGACGATATTGTAATATCTCAACATGTCTGGCAAAAAGCACCAAGCAAATCTGGATGCCAGGTGCCAATATCTTTCGCTTCAAGCAGTTCCTCGTATCATGGCCTCTGTTGGGCTGGGACCAGCTCAAAGCTCGTCCTGAACCAAGGGGGCAACGGTTGATCTGGATGGCCCACACTTTAACATTGGGGAAACCAGTGGAGGTCTACGGCTACCCAAGGACACAACATGAGACAACACAACCAGTTCCTAGTTGTGGCAGCTGAAGCGATTGAGAAACTGCTTGACGGCTTCGCCAATGCATTGCATGACAGTCGCCAATTCTAAATCAGGTTGAATCCCCATGTGTTCCAGTTGTTTTCCTTATGTTTCTGGGTAAGATGATGTAAAATGTGAATTTTCATGAATTTCTAAGCCCATATTTTCAGGCTTGCTCCCAACACATCCCAACGATATCGGAGGGACAACTGGAGCCTTCGACATTTTCTTCAGGAGGTTGATGCGTGCCCTGGCGGTCAGGACCACGACGATCGCTGGATGATCCGTGGAGTTTCACATAGAATTGCTCCGAGTATTGATAGGTATCTGTATTGGCATTAATGCATCATGATAATAATAGAAAATATATAATACCAATAGGCAATAATTGTATGTATATATATATGATATTATATATATATAGTAAAATATAATCATACACATTTATGGTGATTTGCACACATATTGGATGCTCCTTCTATATCTGAGACTGGACTTCAGCCATTCCATGCTCCAACAGCACACTGGTGCCGTTCGACAAAAAAGAACATGGGATTGTCTGAAAACGGTGTAGCCTCGATTCCTTTGAGTTGGAACATAGCTTTGCCCTTTTTTGAATGGCGGGCTTTACCTAATTCTGATCACATGTGCTTATAACAGATATAAAAGTTATAAAAGATGCCAAACTCACACAAGGGCCAAAACAATTTGCTTGATGGAACTTGAGGACCATCAGCACTCACCCAAATCTACGGCACGTCCCCTTTCCAGTTGTGCCATCCGTCATTTCTTAACAAGGCGCATCAACCAATTCTTGTTGTCCTCTTTCATGTCATTGCCCTTCATGCCCTGCACAGTGGGGGACCCCCTGTTTGGGCAATGAGGCCCTATCCGAAACCTAGCAATTCCAATAGCAACTCGGCATTTCAAGGCCCATATCTAGCCGTTAAATCGCAAAGGACCCTAGGTTTTGACCCCTGGAATTTCCAATGACTGGTGAATCGGTGAATGGAATACTGTAAGTTTTGCCAAAACCATTCCAAAGTGAACTGACGTGGTTTGATCTCACCAATGATGTTGTGGGATGTCGATGCGGTAAGCCTCCGGCAAAATTCACAGAAACCGCCCAGTTTTGGGATGTTTGGCCCCGGTTCCTAATCAAAGGTCAACAAAAAGGGGTCAAAATGTCAAAATCAAACAGCCCAAACTGCGGTGAAAATTGGATCCTCAGACATTCGAAATTGTTCTTAAGTGGAAAATTCACAGAGTCACCATGGTTTTGAACTGGTTTGAATTTGATGAACATGGTTGTGCATAGTTTCGACCCATCCAGATTCGGGATACAGCATGAAACAGCGATCATTTCATCCACCGGCTCCATCGGTGCGGGGCGGGGCTTGGCGACTCGGTGCCTCTAATCTCTTCAACTCCGCCTGGCTTTGGATTCGCCACACTTTTTGGAAGAGCAAGGAGGGGAAGAGGAAGCAGAACAGAAGGAAGAGAAGAAGAAGACAAAGGAGAAGAAGAAGAAGAAAAGAAGAAGATGAATGAACCAAAGAAGGACAACAAACAAACCGGACCTGAAGGGAGTTGAGCCCTCGACCCCAGTGTGTTTGAAGCCAAAATGGCTGGAAAGGCACCCATAGGGCAACAGGTCTTCCAATAGCAGTAGCAAGTCAAATGAAATGTCGCGCTCTTTCAGGAAACAACCCCTTGTCTGAAAGCAAACAACTTAAGCATATATGATCATATATGATTATTGTTTCTGCCCTTTGGCCGTATATGTTGTATGTGCCAACGTGTCCCCGTGTCCCCGTCTGGTTACCCCGCTGTCGGTATATTGGGTCAACCAGCCACTCATCTGGGTGAGGGTGAGATGATGTAAGATGACCCCATGGTTGGTGATTTTGGGATGGTTCATTTTTGAAGTTATTGGCTTTACCACGTAACCAAGCCACAAAAAACTATCCATTTTGGTGGTTCAAAATCTTGACCTACTTAGGGCACTGTTCGCACCCAGTTCGGACCCAGCCTTGCGCTTTTCCGCGGTGGCGGCTTTCTGTTTCTCCAAATAGCTTTTGGCTTTATCGCTGCAGCCTGGGACCAGGGTTCACCGACGACTTTGTCGGTATCTGAAGGCAGAAAATTCCAATGTAATCTGGGAAAACCAATACCATAATCCTACCATTCGGGGATGGTTTATCCATGGTTATACAATAAAAATGGTGATTTGGGGATGGTTTATCATGGTTTTATCATTGGGTTTTCCACATTATCCAATATTATCCAATATTATCCAATATTATCCAATATTTCCTGAAAAACACCTCTGATGGATAAAAACATCCAATGCAACCTTAAGAACATCACCAGCCATGGGTCGATTCCGAGATTTCTCTTCCGCGATCTACAAGGATAGCTTCTCTCACCGAACGTGTATCCTTCGTATTTCGTTTTGTAGTCTTTATATGTCTTTATCTCAAACTGTGTGGTTGGGGAACAATATTCAAATATATTCAAAATCCGATTTCAATTTTCTATGCAACAACCTGATATCTGAATTGATGTTGTCCCTTTCCAATGCGCTGAAATCCTGAACCGAATCTTACTCCATCTGATTCCCTTCGAATCCGTTCGATGTTTGTATCGATATGTTTCGATGTTTGGCCCGGCCATGCGCGGTGGAATATGGTGGAATGGGCCATCCTAGCCATCTGGATTTCGCCGAGGGTCCCTTCAGAGTCTCAACATCACATCGATCGGCGGGCTTGGTGTCGCCCTTGATATTCACGATCCTCACTGCCCAGGGGAAGCTCAAACCAAGGTGACAAGCCTTCAAACCTTTGATGATCTTTGATGACTAGTGCAAGACAACTGTAACCATGATGGGCAAAAAAGTTGCTGAGTCCTCTCAAGTTTGCCTACAGCCTGCCCCCGTTAATATGAAAGGAACGTCGGATGAGGTCTGCATTTAGAGCACATTCGAACCTTGTGCATCCTACCGGTGGCTAATGTACCGCGTAACTCACAGACTCACAGATTAGAGTGCCATTCAAAGATCGAAATCGCAAAGATGTTTAATTAATGATTTTTGGATGTTCCGCGATAGAAACGGGCTCAAGAAACTCTCAACATTTGAGAATTTCAGCAAACATCCTCATATTCCTGAGATCTTGCCGCGAGATCTTGCCGCCAAAAAAGCGCCGAATCAACCCAGTGTCTCCATGTTGAAGATCAGCACATCACCTCCCTTGATCTTGGCCTGGCAATAATCCCATTGTGTGGAAAATGTGGACAAAAACAGCTATAAATGGATATTAGTTATGACATTTTGATGCCTTGCCCATTGAATAAGATTTTGCGAGATTTAATTTCTATAGGGATCCAGAAGGATGTCCGATGCAACATCCCAACATGTTCGAACCCATCCAGTCGTAGAATTATGCTAGGATCCGAAACAAACTTCGTCCCCCAAAACAACCAAATTCCAAAGCTATCATCTGGCTGGGAAACTCAATTTGTAGCTCCAACTGGCTCCCCGGAATTTCTGAGGAAGACATGCCAAGGAGGACACCGGTTCCTCCGTCTCCATAGCCCAACTCAGATGGAATGTACATCTGCCACTTGTCACCTTGGCCGAGGTGCTGTCGCTGGGATGAGCTGTTGGAAGATGGACTGGAAGGTTTTTGGCTTTTGAGGAACTGGAACCAACCAACATTTTTACCAACCACCAATAGCATCAGTATGCATCAGTGACCTTATGACATTCCTATGCCGGATTCCTACCTATAGCATCCTATAGCATCGACCGGTCGCTGGTATCCGTCATCACCGAATCACCGTCATCGACCCGCTGGGATCGATCGAGAGGATTGCCCCGGTCGGATGTGGTAAAGTCAGTGGGAGACACCAACGAGAATCATCGGCTCCGTTCAAAAAAACCAGAGGCATTAATCCGATCATTATAAAATATTATAAATATCATATTTAGGGGCTTCAAATTTCAGGACGTTTTCAGGACGTTTCAGGACGTAGAAGGGGCCATAAGTTGCCGAGATTTCGACTGCTGTGGTTCCTCCCTCCCTTGAGATGTCGAGAATCCTTCCACCATCAGCTGCATTGCTTCCGTCCAGCCCTTAATCACCTTGTGGCAGCCAAGGCGGCCACCAAGATCGGCCAATGCAAACCAGGTGATTTTTTGACCCTTAAAGTTCCCATGTGAAATGGGCAATCAATATATATATCATCAATGACTCAATATGAATCAATCCCTTAAAGTTCCCATGTGAAATGGGCAATCAATATATATCATCAATGACTCAATATGAATCAATCCCTTAAAGTTCCCATGTGAAATGGGCAATCAATATATATCATCAATAGAATCAATGACATGTTTAATGTTTCATTTATTGTTTCAACATGTTTCAACATGTTTCAACATGTCTTATCTGTTGCCATCTTGGATGAGAACAGGTCTCCCTACCTGATTCGGTGCGAAGCTGGTGGGACTCCCGCGCCGGTAGGAGGAATCGAACTCGTTCCACTCGCTTTCATCGGCCTCGCCGAAAAGGATGGTGGATCCTGGTTGATCTCCAGAGGGTATCATGGCTCAGCCAAAGCCTTCTCATTTTTGGATGTCTCAGATTTGGGGTACAGAAAATTTGAGACTTCTTGGGTCTCTGCATGCTTTACATCATACAAAGTCCGGCCACCTTTCGTTCCTTGGACGTTCGCACTGTTGATGTGGGCCATTGTGGGCCACTACAGGCTCTGTTTGAAGCCACACTACAGCTAGAAGAAAACAACCTTTCTTGAGGGCTGCAAGATATGCCGAGGGGATTATATATTATTGGGAATTGCCCTATATTTAGGATGATGTAAAATCCCAAATGGTTGGTTAGTGGGATTGTTTATTCTTGGGTTTACCGTAACTTGGTTTGAGACTTGTGACCTTTTGTCCGATACACTCCCCACTTGTCCAGGATATGAGCTGACAAAAATGCACATAAATGCCCATTGATTTCTGACATCCTGTCCTTGGATTGTCATCCCAATTAGCAAGCTTATCAGCACAACATCATAAAGTCTTGTTCGAAAACACCAAAACATATCCGATGTTGTCTCATCATGTCATGGTTTCTCCTCTGTTTTTTAATCCCCGTCTGAGTTTGATTGAAAATTCTGTATCTACTCTAAAACCACCATGCTTTCTCACATGTCTCATGAAAATTGCCAGAAATTGGCTAATCCCCTATCTTTTGACAACCCATTAAGGGATGGGTCAAAAATTGGTCAGACCTAAGGGCCTAATTAAGGATTATCATTTCTGCTATTCGCCATTTCTTGGGTTTGGTACTACCCCACCTCGACGAGTCCCATCATCATTTTTGGTGGAGGTTGAGGATTTCCATGGATGTCACCATTCATTTCCCAAGATCCCATATGGCCTTTTCAATGGCGTCCGGGGTGAGGCTGGGCGTGGTGCCGGCATAATGACACTCGCAGGGCGTGCCGGCCAGGGGACTACGGTCGCCTCGGCGAATTGGTTCAAATTTTGGGGGCAACATTGGCCAAGAATCTGGCGGTTGTTGATGGTTGTTCTATGAATTACAAGATATGAGAAATGTGGCACTAATGGCCTTCGAGGAGTCTCCGATTTCCCAGGCGCAAAATTGAATGGTTGAAGATGTTGAAGAAACAAATTTCCGAACATGACTACAGTAATCCCCACAAAGATTGAAAAGTGTTGTAGTACGATTCTTGTGAGATTTTGTTTTTTATATTTTTTTTTCGGGGGGGTGCTTTGGAAAAATCATCAACATGTCCTGTGGCCCCAGTGGTGCCTTGACATCTGCGGCCAAGGTGCCATGCCCTTCGCGCAAGACCTTGTACTGCAAGCCAGACTCCAAGGTAATCACACCTGCGATTCAAGAAATTGCTTCACTGGTTTTCTATGTTTCTCTCAGAAAATACAAGATGCAGAAAACAATTCGGTCATTCATATATATATATATATGTACGTGTATATAGATATATTCAACCAATTGTGCCTGATTTAATTGTATTTATATATATATATTCAATTGAAATCAGCCGATGTCCTTTTCTTAGCATCCAAAACGTGGCTCAATTGTCTTCAACATGTTTCGCTCAATTGGATGACTCCAGGATGGTGACTGGGGTGATCGTTGACGCCTGGTCTCTTGGCATTTTCTTCCAGAAACTTCTTGCCCACCTGCGGCATGAAAACTGAGGTGCTGGTGATGTATGGATCGTTGCTGCGGAATTCTCAGTCTGACCCTCCTCAAGAAACGTGAGTCACCAAAGAGCCACTATGGATCAGTGAAAGACAATCACAGGGCTAACTCTGAAACATCCGAATCAAAAAACGAACTGTGGACAGAACGAACAACTCAATAAATCCTCCGATTTTTTTCATCACAAATCCAAATAATCCAGAAACATCTCCAAGAATTCCAAAAGTCTAAGGTTCCGCCTCATTCGTCCCGGCCCAGACGCCGGAGAGGCTGAAAACGGCCAAAATCGCGCCTCCAGTCCCGGCTGAAACGGAAATGGGGCTGTGATGGAAATCTTGAGATCTGAAGATGATAAATAGTATACATGTTATACATAGTACCCTCTGGTAAACTAACATAGCTATTGAAAATGGCCATTTATAGTGGATTTTCACATTAAAAATGGTGATTTTCCATAGTTATGTTAAATTACCAGAGGGTACATGTTATACATAGTATATAGTTCATATATGATATCTGATATATGAGAAGGGATGTATTAAATATATTATAAATTATTTATATGTTATATGATCTATTATATACTATATATTATATATTATATATTATGATATATATCACTTGTATAATTGTTGTATATTACATATTATATGTTGTATATTATATCTTACATATTGTATATTACATATTATATATTACAAATTATATACTATGTATTAATTATACAATATTATAGTATATTATATCAAATTATATTGTATTAAATCATATTGTATATTATACGATATATAACATATAATATATATTATAGATTATATATTATATATTATATATTATATGATATATGTTATGTATTATATACTATATATTATATATTATATTGTATATTATATTATATATTATATTATATATTATATATTGTATATTGTACTATATTATATATTATAATATATTATACTATATTATACTATAATATACTATATTATATCATATTATGTTATATTTTATATTATATTTTATATTATATTATATTATATAGTATAGTATATTATACTGTATATTATATTATAGTAATCTATATTATACACTATATTTGTATATATTATATCATATATTACATTATACTATATCGCATTATACTATAGTCACTATAGTATATTATACTATAATATATTATAGTACATAACATAATATCATATTATAATACTACATTATATTGAATTATACAATATTGTATATCATGTAAATAACATTAGCAATAGTAATGAATAGTAGCAATAAACAATAATAATAGTAGTAATAATCATAATAATGATTTATTTTCACACTACTATATACACTACTATATTTGATTAGCCTCTATCAGACCCTATCATAGAGAGGGCCCGACACAACTCGGCACTGGTGGATCGATATGGATCGATAAGAAAATATCAAACCCGATCGATAAACCCGGCTTGGCTGTTCAATTGAAAGGTACCTTGGCACTATCTAAGCAGCGAGTTACTCGAGATTTGGAGGACACCTCAATTTATCAACCAGGATTTCTTAATATTTCGGGTTGACATTATAGAATATGATAGAATTTTCTTGATTGGCTGCCTGGCACCCAGCATCCCTCACCCTGCTACCAGGAGACGCAACATGGCTACCATTCAAATGGCTGGCACCAGAATCACCATGAGCCAAAGATGGCCGCGATCAAAGTGAGGACTCACAGCAAATGTGCAAGACGTGACTGAGGTGATGAGATATAGCCCTGGGGCAAATACGTACAGTGGGATTCAAACATGGGGATGGGTCAAAACCTTGTACCCCTGGTGAACATCAAAATAGCTGGTAAATGGATGTTCATCCCCCTAAAAATGGTATGTATAGGTATTGATCCATAGCCACATCTTCCAACTTCAAACAACGCAATTTAAGGTCCCATGTAAAACTGATTTCGGGAACCGAAATCGAGTCTGAATCTCTACTTCAAAAAACGGGGCCCCACTAGCTTTGGCAGCCAAGTGGCACTCGGCCTCTAACCTGCGATGCCAAATTCATCCAAATTCCAACATCGAAATTTCTACGGCTCAGCTCAGCATTGATTTACAGTAACTCCTAAAAACTCTGCAGGCTTTTGAGCGGCTTTCTGGAGCACGTCTATCAGGTCTAAGTCATCTTAAGACAACAGATTCAACAGCACAATATGGCTATGGGTCAAAACCCTGGTGCCCTGGTGAACATCAAAATAGCTGGGATTTATGGATGGTCATTCCCCTAAAAATGTATCTATAGGTATTGACCCATACCCATATCTCTCAAATCTCCAGGGTCATTTGAAAGAACCAACGGCCAGCCCTGCCCCACCTTACACCAGAAGGATCCCTCCGTTAGATCGGAAGGCTGCAGGCCTCAAGCGAGTGGTTGTTCGGAAGAAACGGACCCCAACAAATCTAGAAGAAAAAATGTGTTTCTCCAAATGTTGAAATAGTGTATTAAAAGATATTAAAAGAATATACAGTGTTTAAAAATCATGAAAGATATCGATGTCCAAAGTTTCGAAACAATTCATCACCAAACCCACAACATTCGCAAACTCAACTCACAGCTGAGGACCGGGCCAAATCGTTTCTGGAGCTCCTGAAAGCCAGCAAGGAACCGTCTGGTATCCCGACATTTTTGACATAGCTATGGCTGTGGAAAATCAATGAATATCCACCAATGTTACTAGGAAAAAGTCATCTCTAAACGAGATGGCTCGTTCCGCAGCAATGACCAGAGGGTCACTGCCTGCAGCTAAATCTCACAAGTTCAAAGAATGTTGGGACAAAGCCATTTATTGGGATTGTGATCATGAAGTGCTACAGTCGTACATGGAAATATTGACATTGTGTTCCCCACTTTTCAAGAGGAACATGAGCAATATGAAGGAAATCACCCAGCAGAACAACTCGAAGATTTGATAACATTTGGATGTATCTGAAAATAGGATACCCAATGATACCCAACATTTCATAGTTGATCATCATGTTCCTCATTTAAGACTTGTCAAATTGCCATAAAACGAAGAAGCCAAATTTCATGATCATATGATCATCATATTCCTATGTTTATGGAGGGTCCATTTTCAGACCAGGTCTCCTCAGCATGTTGCTGAAGCGTCTCCTCTTGCACCTAGTTCGGCGGTATTCGGCAAGCTCTGAAAATGGTGTGTCGATCTGTTTCTTTTCCAAATGATCTCCTAGCGACAAAATGTGGGACACCAGTTTTAGCTCCAAATATCATAATTTCATCATATTTCATCATATTTCATATATGATTTCCATATATTTCCATTCATGAAACCCTATGAAACCCTATAAAACCCTATGACCTTCACCAATCCTCAGGTGCTACCGGCCTGGTCCAATCGATGCTCTAAGAGAGTCCACCTGGCGCTGGATCCCCAGGATTCCATCGTGACGCACAGGAGGTGAATCTAATGGCGCCATGTTTACCTATTAAAAATGGTGGAATTTTCCATGGCTATTACACTATATTACACTAGTACAATCTATTACACTATATTACACTGCTATATATCACATGCTCCTGGTGGGACTAGATGACTGGATGTCTTGCATTTTCCAGCGGTGTTGAAACAACTCAGCCCTTCTGAGGCAGCCACTGAGCATCGGCCTCGTCGCCAGAAAAACCCAACCCACCATGAGAGATCTGAGATTCTCCAAGGTTCAATGGATTGGTTTCTTGGGGAAAATTGGAACCGGAAACCATAGATTTTCCCATGAAGATCATGGGGCTTTCCTGCAAATTTTCCCTTAAACCAATCCATTCAAAGGTCCATATTTGGCTTTTGGGGTCCCTGGGGCCTGTGGGGTCCCTGGGGCCTGTGGGGCCCCTGGGGCCCCTGGGGGCCCCAAAAGGCGCAGAAACTCCCAAGGTCCGCAGGTTTTTTTTCGCGCCTCCTCCAGGAGCTTGCGAAGCTCGTCTCCCAGATGCGACTCATGGCCTGATGAGATGATACATGAAATATGGCAAAAAACCATGACACCATTATGACATCCAGTGGGATATGTGTATAATCTCAGGATATTGCGTATAATATCTATATATATATACAATATATTTATATATACTGTATATATATATATATTATCTATAGAACTACGGTTTATCATCATATTCTCTGCGGCATTCCATTTTAATTATAATTCATGGTGCATATGAATGCTCAGCCAGAAGATACGGGAAAATTCATGATGATCATCACCATGTGATATAATTGGGGCCCCTGGTGCATGGTCATATATAGATCCATGATCCACATATATAATATTATATAATACACATAAAGATGGAACTGCAACCCCAAGTATTATCAGCGTTTTTTTTTCTGATGAGATTTCTTTGGAGTCCAAAAAGGGGAAAACCAAGCAAGACTAGCATCATTCTGTAGGGATTGAAATGGTTGAACAACCATTTCAGGGATGTACTGCAGTGGGTTCTAGAACCAACAAAGCCTGATGTGCTGGTCCTTTTCGTTTTGAGTTTCCCACCTTATCTTGGGGTTTCACCCAATTTTGACCATAGGAGTACCTTATCTACCTTATCAACCTCCGGTCTCCCCGCCCTGAGTGACCAACTTTCGCCTTCCGCAGTCATCGGCCTCGGCAGTTCCAGCGTTCTGGTGCAGAAGTAAGTTGCAGTTCTTTGGCATCCAAAGACGCGAGGAGAATCATCCTGTCATTTTGCTAGAATATGTATATTATATAAATATGTGTCTTTGTATCTATATATACGTAGATATATATATATACAATATATCATGTCAACGACCTGTATTCAATCATGTGGCCAGTTTCTTTTTTTGGAATCAGCTTCATATCTATGGATGCCAAGCCCGCTTGAGCAAATCACGACCCTCGTTGCCAGCATCTTTCGCTGGGAAAAGATCCATGGAGATTTGTGGCGAAAGATCATTCCGAATGTACTCCAAATTGGGGGCTAGATTCAGGGCAGATTCATCAATTCAGGGTATCAAAAAGTCATCTAACATGACAATAAACATCATGAAAAAGTCATCAGCCCATTCGGAAATGCAAATGATATATAATTCCATCCATACTTCCATGTGATTTAATCATGTTAGATGACTGTCATCCCAATGATAGCCATTGAATGACCCCTTGCCCCTTCTCTGTCAACTCAGCTTCCAACCGCTCCGACCAGTCACAAGAGGTCGGCTAAGCAAGCGAAGCCGAAGCAGCAGCGGGCACAACAAATCACCAGCGGCGAGCGCCAGATCCAAAAAAGTCTGCTTTACAAAATCTTTAAGTCAAATCCAGTGCAATTATATATATATATGTATGAAATTATGTAATTATCTAGTGTAAAGCCAATCTAGTGAAATTAAGAACTACCTGCACTTTACCTCCAGAATGCTACCATTTTTGCGATACAACGGATGATCTCCAGCCACCGCTAGCGCCATGGGCCCATGGGCCAGCAGGGACCTTCTGCGAGAGATCCATGGTACCTTGTCTTCCATCCAAGGCCTATCGGTTGAGATCGTCGTTGAAACATTGGGCCATGATTGGTGAATTGGTGAATGTTGGTGATCATAAGTGGCTTATAAGTTGGTAATATAATATCATTGGTAAAAAACACACATATATATATATATATACATATACATCATCATTTATGTATATTATATATAGTGTGTATATATATAGTGTAAATATATATATATATATGTGTTTTTTGAAACCAGCCACCAGTCATGATCATACAATTCGGTTGGCGGTCTCGATATGTCTCCGTCGTCTCCGTTGAAACTCTGATGTTCTTCATCCATGCTCGAAGGCCCTGAGGCTCCAACAACCAGAAAACATGTCAAAAAACGGTGATGCCACCAGTTCTATATGGAATATCCCTACTCATATATATATATATATACGTAGATATATGTGTGTGATTGTATATCTATGGCTTATCTATGGCTTATCTATGGCTTATCTATGGCTTATCTATGGCTTATCTATGGGATTATAGACCACTTAATACCAAGTGGGTTGCACCAAGGTCGGCTTTCATCTCCGCGGCCTGACTTCGGAGCTTCTCCGAGAGAGCTGTCACCTGATGCAGCATGTTTTACCGTAGAAATGGGATTTATACCATGTTATAGCCATGTTAAACGATCATTTTAACGGGGAAAATCAATCTTGAGATTTTGGGGTATGCTGTTTTCACACAAACCCAAATGATCCCAAATGTACAATTTCCCAAGCTAAGACTCAAGTCAACATCAGGACAAGTCAAACCTTTCAACAGTAGGCTCTGGAAACAACATCACAGTGGAACAATGGGATGCCATACTTTGTACCCAGAACGTGTCATCAAACGTGGCAATTGACAATTCCCCATCTCCTCCATTTTAGTTTGGGGATTTCCATCGATAATTCTCCCAGCGAAATATATAGACCTTTATTTAGTGAGATTTTCCAACCGGCCACAGCCACGTTTGCTGAAAACAGAGGGTATATTATATATTGTGTATTCGTAAACAGAACGCTACATATAAACTTTGATCATTGCCAAACCTTAGGAACTGACCATGGCTTTAAAAAAAAACTGTTTCACTCTCAAAAATGGGTCCTTGTAAGTAACCCCCTTATCCCGGCGAGTGTCAGCATTCCCATGATCGATGGCCCCGCCTCTTCCAAGATCAACTCCTTCTCCAGGAGGGCCTCTTTCTTGTCGTTGAGCCGCTCCTTTCACGCAACGCACTTGCGACGTGAGTTGGGGAACCTCTTGTGGTCCCTACATGGCGAGTGAGATTGCCATAAACGGGGGATAAATATCCCATGATTGAAAACAAACATATATATATATACATACTGTCGTTTTTATACCAGTAATATCCATGTTTTTGATAAATTCAATATGGGTTCAAAACTGTATTACCCCCGGTGAACCCCCAAATAGCTGGTACATTGATGTTCATCCCGATCAAATATGGCATAACAGGTTTTGATCCATCCCCTTTTGCATTTATACATAGATCTCTCATAGCTATTGAAAATTGCCATTAATAGTTTATTTACCCATTAAAAATGGTGATTTTCCATAGTTATGTTAGTATACCAGAGGGTAATTACATTCCCAAGCCGTACGATTGGTGGCTTTAAGCCATCCCAAGACTATGATAGTCATCTCAACCAGTCATCCCTTTTGTATGGGTAACACCAAATATGACTCAAGCCACTCAGCAGATCATCATTGGTAGTTATATTATATATATATATATTCATTATATATATATATATTTTATTATAATTATATATATTATATTATATATATATTATTATATATATACATATATTTATATATACATATATTATATATATATACCACATTCTATACTATCCCCTGTTGGATGGTGAAATCCCCAAAGCCATCCTGAAGGTCCAAGATCTTCACTCGCAAGGTCTCCTGATCAAGGTCCTCCGGAGAAAAACATGGAGAAAATCAGCAGAAAAACCGTTGAGAAATCTTGGAACATGGGGAAATGCTGGGAGATCTTCACCATTTCACCGTTACAAAACCCTATAGAATCATATAGAATCACCTCATCTCATCCCCCGTTCAAAAAAAAAACAGCCCCCATCGCTAATGGATAGTTTTCTGGTCCCAAGTTTGTGTAAATCCCATTATAAATCCCCATACAATCGAAAAACGTGTCTGGATTTTTTTTGGTGGTTCAGACCTCCGCAATCAGCAAAGCGCCAGCAAGTCTATCGATCTTCCCTTCTAACACTGGTCAACTTCAGACACATCAAGCATGATCCAATGCACTCTCCAGATCAAGTAAATTCTGAACAAAGTCTACTCAAGTTGATCAAAAACTAAACTTGATCAACAACTCAAGTTTTTCTCAAAACCAAACAATGAGATTCGTCCAAAATGATGTGGACTTTTCTTCACCAAATGGTCCGAACAAAATTGCCAGCTGCACCTCCCCACCAAGTCTTCGCCACTTTCGCAAAGAGCTCTTAGGATTCTCCAACTGGGCGGCAGTGAAAAATCGCTACCAGGTGACACCATGAAAAATACCATGAAAATCCCATGATTTACCTCTTAAGTTCATTCAAAAAAAAAACTGCGAGAGATGTTCTGTCAACGAAACCGGCAGATTTTAAATTTTTGGGGGTTTCCAACCTGGGGTGGTCCTGGGTTCCATCAACATGAATCGAGACGGAAGCCATGATGATCTTGCCCGGGATCTGGTGAGTAATATTCTTCTGTTGCAGATTTAATGCCACTAAATTTCAAGATAGCCAGGAGACATTTTTCAAAGTCTGCATGAAATTCTTGTTCCCATCCTTCAGCACCTTGGGTGGTGCCCCCCAAATTATAAGTTGGTTTACAACTCCATTAACTAGTACCACAATGTCCCACATATCACATATCCAACATGGACCCAACAGGTATTGGAGTTATAAACCAACTTAGCCAACGATTGGCCCATAACTATCCATAACTCACTCACATATGCTGCCGCCTTTGATGGCACCGTCTCGCCCACCAGAATCCTTTCATAGAAAAAATATCAACAAATACAATGGTCGGCTCATTGAGCTAGCCAGGAACAACCATTCATTTGCCATTCAGAACCACATAGAACCACTAACCACTCGTACTAGCTCATCGCTCGATGATTTGGGTGTGTTTGAGAATGGGCAATCATAGTGAAACTAAGCTATTTTTCGATTCTTTGATTCATAGCTCAGAGCTGATTTCCATTGATTTCCTGGATTTGCAGCACATCCACATCTCCCCCTTGCGCCTCTCTGGAAAGGTCTTCACTGTGTTTGCGCACGTTGGAGACCTGCCGGGGCCATGGGGCCAGCGGCCAGCGGTTTCATCGCAGCATGCGCAGCAGGGAAGTGTCCAAAGGTGATTCCCAAACGAGTGAATAGCCAAATAGACGAGCAGGATTCGCCGCTGTTCTTGTATGTTCTTGTTGTCAATCCAAAGATTTTTTTGATATGGGTTTGTCTCAAAATAAAGTACCCAGAATCTGTATTTTGCACATCACTTTTTTTTCACTAGATGGCCAAAGGAAGGCATACACGGTATACCGGTATACCCCCTTTTCAAACAGCCCCAAATTGGATGTAATTATATAGTTGGTGATATCATGTTATACATGATCTCCCCATTTTTATCTCCCACCCAGTGCCCCAGTCATCTCCATCCCCACCTGCTCTCGGAGGTTCACCACTTCATCGGCCAAAGGCTTCACCTCCGGAATCTTCCCACGGACTACCTTCAGCTGCCGATGGACCTGGCATCGATGATTCGTGTGTGAAATGTCTAACCATCAACTGGGGTTGGTGAGGTTGAGCCACCTTTATGAAAAACATAGTGAAATCACTTTGGATAGTGAAATCAGTTAGGATCATCATCACAGGATGGAAAATAAGAGTTAGATGTGAGTTTGCCAATGTCTTGCCCATTTTCCGAACATTGAATCCAGAAGCCACCCGCAGAACAAAAATCATGATAACTCGCCAAAGAAAATCCAAAATAAATTCTCTCAACATAATCAGAAGAGTTAATTTAGGAGATACAATCAATGGTCACCAAAACCAAGTTTCTGAATGATGTTGCCCTTCAAAAATGAGACAACAAAGTCAAGCACACAATTTCCCCCAAACCCATCATAGCAACCCGCCACAAACCCAACCCTCGCAAGAAAATAAAACAAAATAAAGTTGCCATTGTTTCAACTTTTGCCATGACAAAGCCTCACCCTACTCTCTTGACGGTCCTTTCGACAAACACCCTTAAAAAGTTAAACATCTTCAAAACATCTCAAAAGCAAGATAAAAAAAACAAAGGTGGTTTCAACCCATCCCAAAAATATGTTTGTTAGTGGGCAGCATCATCCATTTCTATGGTTTTTAAGCAACAGATCGGGCGCCTCAAGAAGGTCGATCTTCAGACATCGGATTTCCTCCTCCTTTCGTTGCATCGCATCCTCCAGAGCAAAAGCTGCAGACGGCATGTCGCTTTCTCCATGGTCCTTCTCATTCCTCCTACTCATCATCATCCTCATCATCATCATCGTCATCATCATCATCATCATCGTCATCATCATCATCATCGTCATCATCATCATCATTCCTCCTACTCATCATCATCCTCATCATCATCATCATCGTCATCATCATCATCATCGTCATCATCGTCATCATCGTCATCATCATCATCATTCCTCCTACTCATCATCATCATCATTCCTCCTATTCATCA
This sequence comes from Cladocopium goreaui, assembly GCA_947184155.2. Taxonomy (NCBI): domain Eukaryota; class Dinophyceae; order Suessiales; family Symbiodiniaceae; genus Cladocopium; species Cladocopium goreaui. The sequence goes on from CAMXCT020002035.1 coordinate 238,717, forward strand.
TCCTCATCATCATCATCATCATCGTCATCATCATCATCGTCATCATCATCATCATTCCTCCTACTCATCATCATCATCATCATTCCTCCTATTCATCGTCATCATCATCATCGTCATCATCATCATCATCATTCCTCCTACTCATCATCATCATCATTCCTCCTATTCATCGTCATCATCATCATCGTCATCATCGTCATCGTCATCATCATCATCATCATCATTCCTCCTACTCATCATCATCATTCCTCCTATTCATCGTCATCATCATCATCATTCCTCCTACTCATCATCATCGTCATCATCATCATCATCATCGTCATTATCATCATCATCGTCATCATCATCATCATCATTCCTCCTACTCATCATCATCATCATCATCATTCCTCCTACTCATCATCATCATCATCATTCCTCCTATTCATCGTCATCATCATCATCGTCATCATCATCATCATTCCTCCTACTCATCATCATCATCATTCCTCCTATTCATCGTCATCATCATCATCGTCATCATCATCATCGTCATCATCATCATCATTCCTCCTACTCATCATCATCATCATCATCATCATTCCTCCTATTCATCGTCATCATCATCATCATTCCTCCTACTCATCATCATCGTCATCATCATCATCAGTCCTCCTATTCATCGTCATCATCATCATCATCATCATCATTCCTCCTACTCATCATCATCGTCATCGTCATCATCATCATCATCATCATCATTCCTCGTACTCATCATTATCATCATCATCATCATTTCTGATACTCATCATCATCGTCATCATCATCATCACCGTCGTCATCGTCATCATCATCATCATCACCATCATCAACATTCCTCCTACTCATCATCATCATCATCATTCATCATCACCATCATCATCGTCACCATCATCATCATCATCATCATCATCACCGTCGTCATCATCATCACCATCATCATCATTCCTCCTACTCATCATCATCATCATCATCATCATTCCTCCTACTCATCATCAGCGTCATCATCATCATTCCTCCTACTCATCATCACCACCACCATCATCATCATTCCTCCTACTCATCATCATTATCATCATCATCACCATCATCATCATTCCTCCTACTGATCGTTATCATCATCATCATCATTCCTCCTACTCATCATCATCATCATCATCATTTCTGATACTCATCATCATCGTCGTCATCATCATCATCACCATCATCATCACCGTCATCATGATTCCTCCTATTCATCATAGTCATCAGCACCATCACCATCATCATTTATCCTACTCATCATCATCGTCATCATCATCATCAGCATCATCATCACCATCATCATTTATCCTACTCATCATCATCGTCATCATCATCTCCGTCGTCATCATCATCACCATCATCATCATTCCTCCTACTCATCATCATCATCATCATCACCATCATCATTCATCCTACTCATCATAATCGTCATCATCATCATCATAATCATCATCATCATCAACATCATTCCTCCTACTCACCATCGTCATAATCATAATCATCACCATCATCATCATCATTCATCCTACTCATCATCATCGTCATCGTCGTCGTCATCATCACCATCACCATCATCATCATTCCTCCTACTCATCATCATCATCATCATCATCACCGTCGTCGTCGTCGTCGTCGCGTCGTCATCATCATCATCATTCATCCTACTCATCATCATCGTCATCATCATCATCATTCCTCCTACTCATCATCATCATCATCATTCCTCCTACTCCTCATCATCATCATCATTCCTCCTATTCATCATCATCATCATTCCTCCTACTCATCGTCGTCATCATTATCATCATCATCATCATCATCATCATCATTCCTCCTACTCATCATTATCATCATCATCACCACCATCATCATCATCATCATCATTCCTTCTACTCATCGTCATCATCATCATCATCATCATCATCATCATAATCATCATCATCATGTCGTCATCGTCATCATCATCATCATCATCATCATGTCGTCATCGTCATCAACATCAGTTCCAAACTGAATCAATCAATGAAACCCAGTTAAACCAACTTAACTCAAATCAACTCACAATCAAATCCAATCAATCACATTCAATCACCACAATTGATATACATATGTGTACGTATATCATATGTTTGGATATATAAATATGATTATGTATAATAATGTATAATATTGTCTAATATTATATATATACACATACATATTATTATACATTCATGTTTTTTCCATGCAGATGATACGCTCCGTACAGAAAGGTCTTCCACCACTTATTCTCCCCATCGCCTCGCCCTTCTTCAAGAGCTTCTCCTGCTGTTTCAACCATGGAATGGCGATGTTCAAGACATACATCTGAACTGGAATACACACAAAGAAGCCAATCAGTCTACACGTTTTCATACATAATCATTCAACCATTGATCTTCTGCAAGCTTAAACACATTTATGGATCCATCTGGGCAAATTTCATCAAAATACTTCCCAAAAAACCGTGACATCCAAAAGTCACAGCTTCCCTGAACTCATCTACCGCCTCCAACAAGCGTAACCAGATCCCCGGCGGATCGCTCTGCATCGCTCTGCGGATGGCGCCTGGATGTTGGCCTTTTCCCACAGGATGCACAGCTCATCGTTGCGGTCGATCAGCTGAGTGCCCGTGAAGTTGCGCATCTCAACGGCCTGGACGTAGGGATTTCGGAGGAAAATCTTGGGACAATCTAGAGGAAACCAGTGAAAATCAGTTGATCTCCCAATGGAACTGGGAAAATCTTGGGAAATTATGGATTTGATCAGTTGATATCAGTTGGTCTCCCTGTTTCCTGCAGATGTTCCTGCAAAAACACAGTTCTGGGATCTAGTTGGGATGGCATCACATGAGGAGAATACGTTTTTCCCACTGGTTGGAAGGGGGCAAAAATCTTTTGAGACCTAAGTATACCTAAGTGCCAACGAAAGTGGCTGGAATGATCTGGAAAGTGGAAAAAGATGAAAAAGACTCAAATTTTGGGCAAGATTGATTGGAGACTCATCAACAAGAAGAGATTCTCCAACGATGTGCTGGCAATATGGGGGCTCTCAGCCAAGAAATTACAAGTAGCATAATATGCCATAGTATATCATCCACAAGATATGGACCACAGCGGGGGAACCAGCCGCAACAAATGGAACTGTGGGCTCCGTGAAAGACACGCTCAGTTATTTCTTTGAAAAATATGGCTTATTATCCATGCCATAGAAAACCTATGGATCCTTCAAAATAGTTGTCTGCAAATAGGAGGTTTATCATCATTTTCCCCATATTTCTGCAGCCGTTTTTTTTTGGGGTACATATCCCACTTCCAGACACCCGCCCATTGTGGAAGGCCCAACCAGTGGCCCCCGAACCTGTTCATACTTAAACCGCAGCTCGACCTCGGCCATGATGACGGTATCATCGATGACGTAAAATCCCAGGCATCTCTAATTCATTTCTACGATTGATAAACCCGCCACTCCATGGTCTCGATGGTGTATTAACTGTATCACCGGCCAAATGCTACCAAAATGAAGCGCATATATTGGACTTGTTGAGACATCCAAAGTGCCAACTAGCTTCCGGATGCCTCCAGGCCCTTAGCTGCCGACCATCTCTTTCTCGATGGAGGTGATGATGGCATTCAGCTTGTCGATTTCAATCACGAACTGCTCCACCTGACATGTCAGCTCAACGGTCTGTGGCTGCGTTGTTGAGTCATGGCTCATCACGTTACGACTGCTTGGGGTCGCTATGTTCTGTGTACTGGTCTAGTGTTTTGAGACTATAGTATATATAGTTGCAGTACGCATGGTTATTATAGGCAAACATCACTACACTGGGGTCAGGGACGAAACAAACTTGGTAACCTGGTCATCTTAACGTGATTTTCATAATTATTTAACACAGCATCAAGAATTCGGGGGTGAAACAGGGCTCTGGTCGAGGATTTGGGGGTCGATAATTCTGAGTTCCTCTCAGTTTGCACCTGTTCATTCAACGCCACGCCCTTGCCACTGATTCGCGTCTTCTCATTCTGAAGCTGGTCCTGCAACCAAAAGCCACAGAAACGCGGCCGACGCTTTTTATCAATCATTGTTATCATCGCATCACCCACAATAATAAGGAAACACGTAATCACATGATCATATTATATCATCAGGTGTCATCATGATTTTTGATCATCATTACTATGACCATTATCAGCATCATCATTCATCATCAACATCATCGCCATAAACTTAAAGAGCATCATGAATATAGAGAACATCATGACCACCATCATGACCACCATCATGACCACCATCATGACCATCATGACCATCATCATCATCATCATCATCATCATCATCATCATCGTCAACAGCAACATCAACATCAAAATCATCAACACCACCATCAACACAATCGACCATGTGTTTCCTCGATCATTTGATGATTTGGGTCGTGGTATCAGCCGATCATTGGATTTGTTTTGATGACTTGAACAGGAGAAAAGAACACATGTTGTGTTGAACGTTGTCGCATTGCAAAATCGCCGAACAGGACTTCGAAAAACTGCTGTGCACTTGCTCCATGGAAACCCCACTGTCATGATCTACCCCTATCTGATCTCCAGCATTGTCCCAAGATCAGCTCACCGTTGTTTCATGGCGCCATGGAGTGCCCAAAAACTGTCGACTCCCAGCAATAAAAACTGGGCAGTGCAAGTGTCACAAACACCAGGTTGAACACTCTACAAGACCCATCTAGTCATCTAGCAATCTTCAAAAACACAAATTGCTGTCCGGATCTTCCCATGATGTGTTGATAGTAAGCAATCACGGAGTTCCGCGAACTCGTCTGGTCAATCTATCCCTTGGTCTCCGCACATGGGTCACTTCCAAGCGTTGTGCCTACAGGGATCTCTACGGGGCGCAGGTTGGAAGCCATGGACCATTTATTGATTCACCTATGAAAAACTTGGTGCTTTCAAGAGTAGCCAACTGTGAAATTACCAGAAGGTACCAACACTAGAGATCACACGTCTTTTGGAGAAACATCCGGAAACATGGAGAAACTATACCTGGCCACTTCAACTCCTCACTTCTCCTCCAAAAATTCAGACATGTCATGACATGTTCATGACATTTTCATGACATGTTCATGACGTTTCTGTCAAATTGGGCCTCAAAGCTTTCCGATTTGCTGTGTGAACCAGCCTCCTGCCGGATTTGGGCCAGCTCTTTGTCCTTGGACTCTGAGGTTTTTGCAGCAACCTTTTGTAGACTTGACTCAGGGAATATTCACGATCCATGTAATTAACACGTGGTGATTGAGTGAAGTAATTTGCAACTGTAATTGACTCAGGGAATAATATCATATAATATATACATTAGTTACAAAAATACTAATTGAATGTAATTATACATTTGATTACTCCCTTAAAAAATCACGGTACAGTGCTTGAAAATTTGATCACCAACCCTGTGGTTTCCATGCTTTCCGGGAGGGTCACCCACATGAGTTGGGGGCAAATGTTCAATGCATCCACAGAATTCCACATACCCGGCCTGGTAAATTAACATAACTATTGAAAATTGCCATTTATAGTTGATTTACCCATTAAAAATGGTGATTTCAGCTATTTCCAATAGTTATGCTAAAATTACCAGAGGGTACAATTTCCCTTCACAGTGATTTTGGAAGATCCACGTCAAATATCTCGGAAAGATTGAATTTGCTGAGCTGATTTCTAACCCTGAAAAAAAAGCCTCCCCATCCCTCAAATTCTGAGGTCTTGTGTGTCCTTCACAGCACTCTCCATGCGCAAAATCTCGACTTCATTCGAGAGGATCTTGAACTTCTCCTCAAAACCCGTCAACGGTCTACTGATGGTCTACTGATGGTCTACTGATGGTCTACTGATGGTCTACTGCTCTCGCATGCTTTGGAATTGGCTGCTATACCAGTATACCCATGTATATATATACCCTAGAAAAATGACACCCCAAAACACCAGCACAGGCTGGCGATTTCGTCAGCCTGGGGATCACATTTGGCTGATCTCCCCTCCCCAAAAAAAATCGCGCGTGACCTTCATCTCGGAGAGTTGTTGATCCGACTTCTGGATGTGAGTCCTCGGAACGTGCGGGACAAAAACCCCCGAAAGGGTTTAAAACGATGAGATTTATCAACTGGGCTGAACCTCCGAAAAAAAAACGGTAACTACATTGTTTAATATATGGATGTTAACATATACGAACAGGTATTTTAATGTATTTTATGCTACCTCCCGGGCCTCGCGATCTGGCCCGCCCTCCACATATTGAAATGTCGCTATACCGTATACTTGATTTTGCAGAGGTCAGAGATATGTACAGCAGTGGGGCAATCATACCCTCTGGTTATGACTAACTTAGCCATGGAAAATCACCATGCTATTAATAGGTAAACCATCTATTTCGATTAGGGCCATCTATACCATGGCGAACTGTTATAATATAATTATATCATTTTATAATATATGTATATAATGTATATATATATATAATTGTATTATAGAACATGTTGGAAATCAGCACTTGCGGGATGAATTGACTACGTAGTCGACATAGTTATCATTGGCTGCAGCTTCATGTCTGCTACACCCCTCGAACACGGAACAGTCCCAGCGCAGAAAACAAGAACACACCGTGACCAGCGGCATGTACTTATTGCGCTCATTCTTGACCACCTGAGACAGGATGAGATCTTACAGGATTCAGCGGGCCCAAAAGGAGCCACTGACCCCACAAAAGGTGCACCTCGTACATGGTGCAGAACTCTTTCTGCTTCTGGCTGATTTCCTGTGAAACGTCCGTTTCATCAACGGAACGATTCAGCCATCAACGGTGTTTTAATGGTCTCATAGCCCGTGAAATTGGTGAGATCTTAGGTATCCAAGAACTTGCAGCGGCACATGGGCCTTTCTGATGAATCTGGAGATAGCATTTAGATCTGGATGACCCACTTAGATCCACTTAGGAAGTCCATCTCAAGCAATCCCCTCAAAAATGAATTATCTGCTCACAAGCAAGTCATTGATCATCACTGATCAAATCATTGTGCTTCACTGGATCTGAGGCCACCATTGATCAGTTTGTCAATGTTTGTCACAGCCGGATGGCCCCCATATCCCATATATGATATATATGGCCCTGGCGTCACCTGATGCTTCTTCTTCAAGTCCTGCTCCTCCAATTCTTTCATTGCCACCTCAATCGCGCCACATCGTGGAAGCATCGGAAGCATCGCTTGGACGCTTGGAATCCCAAGGCCATGGCCTCATCCGCGGTCTCCCGGTACAGCCTGTGGGCCTGGAGTGGGCTGGTATTTCTTCAACTTGGGATGAGAATCAGGAATATCACTCTGACATACTATGACATTACATATTCATACATATATATATATATATGTTTTTTCCATAATGCTAAAATCACGTGAAGGTCAGGGATTCACGGTTTTAGGATAAAGATGAAAGACTAGCAGTCTGACTGCAGCACGTCAACTTCGACCGGAAAGCCTGCGAAGCATCCCTTGCCAACTTCTCTCTATGAGACGACAACCTCAAGCGCCGCTTGAAGACCATCGACTCATAAGAACAGCTATTTACCCTCTGGTTGCCTGGGATCTACTTAAATGGGGGATTTTCCAATATCGACAAAACGAATGACGCTTTCAGGGTCACAGGTCGCAGAGACATAACATTCGCTGTGTATCGAATGTGTAGGTGGGCAAATGGAGACCCACATCAGTACAACGTCCAGTGCTCGCAACATCTTTACCGTACCTTTACAACAGAGGCACTTATGACAAAGCCAGAGTGACTGGAGTATCTCTCAAGTGATCATGAAACTCTCGCAACATCCTGCCCGGTCCAATGAATTTATATATGAATTACATTACGGTAGCTCTAATGGTTGGTGGTTGAGCCCTACCCCTCTGAAAAATGATGGAGTGAAAGTCAGTTGGGATGATGACATTCCCAATATGATGGGAAAGTCATAAAAGCATATAAAAGCCATGTTCCAAACCACCAACCAGCTAATATATAAAGAGGACCAACATGACCAACCAATGTGCGAGTTCGGGAAAATCCCAAAAGACACATCAAAAAACCCATGGAAAAGAAAGGTGTAACATCTGGGCGCGGGGGACGTCTTGAAATTGGCGTGCCACCGCTGTTCCTGGCGCGGGTCTCCCATGGCGGGATGTAGCCCATGGGGCGGATGGGAACAGCATGGAATAGCTCAAACAGCTCCATCCCAACCGATGGATATCTTGCACCTCAGCCTCATCAGCCATCAGGCCAGCTGTTTTTGTTGCTTCTTAGCAAACTCACTCTCTGGAGACACGCTCTTGTGGCAGTCTCACTATTAAAACCAAGATCTGGTCGGTGGTGTCGACCTTTAGTGGCTGATCTTGGCGGGCAAGTATGTACTGTAAGGCAATCCACCACCAGTTTGCTGTAAATCAACTTATCAACTTCACCAAGGGCCTTCAGGGCCTTCAAAATAAATGGCGAAGCACGTCCTCATTTCGCGCAGGATTTGGGCTGCTCTACAGTCCCGCGATGCGGGAACTTCTGAATCATTCGCTTATGTGCTTTCACATCGTTCATGATCGGCGTGACAGTCCACAGGTATGGATAGAACTGGCCTGACAATGGCGATCAACAAATCGATTTTCACCTCTCTGTTGGGATTCCAAAATAAGTGGTCACAACAGGAGAGTTTGCTCCATTGCTGGCATCAAAAACTCAAAGACTTTTGCTGCCCCAAAAAGGCGAGATTCCTCCCGCCCTTTGTGACCTTCAGTCTAGCACTGAGATTGGATTCACCGTTGCACCACAACCTTTTGGCACTTGAGGCTGAGGAAGTCTCCTCCAATCTCGTCTTCAAAAAACCTATTGCCTGTTTCGTGAATTGAAATTGAATGAAAATTCGAAAATTCCAAAGAAAACGTGATAGTACTTCAACCTTTGTTAGAAAAGAAACATGAAACCTTCCTACAATAGTTAAGCTGGATCTTCAAGGGTTCCGGGATCTGGGATGCATCCCCTGGACTTTCGATGGGAAATGGGCCAAAATTCTGATATGCACAGCTGTGTTAGATTACCGAAAAGTAATACCTCTTTCTCAATGGGATGGTCTAAGGGAAATTTTACAGGCAACACAATGGTTTTCCATGGAAACCACAATGGTTTCCGGTTCAGATGTTGACTTTCATTTTGAATCATTTTGATATCATTGGACCCAGTGGCCATATTTTTCTCCAGGATCGCGTCGGACGTTGTAGGCTTCCATCTTCGGCAACCCCCCACTGGCTCCGGGCTGAAAATGCGCCTAGCGCCATCAACAAATGGGAAAGAAAGTGAGAAATCATCGGCAAAACCAGGATTATAGCGCTCAAAACCAACAAACATAGAGAATGATTTAGAAGAACCCTACCATCCCTATTGTGACATGCTCGAGGCAACAGGACATCTGTCAACAAAGAAAGAATATTCCTAGCATACACCACATTACCTCAACAAGTCCAATGAACTTCGTAATGCTTCGAGTATGCTCTAGGGGTATTCACAGTTAACCAATAGTTCCGTGAAATATCAATCTTTCATGATTGCTGATCAAGGATCAAGGTTCATAAAATGTTCCCAAAAAAATATCCATGATTGTGGTTTCAAATTCGCTGATTTCTCCGGTTTTTGTTCATTTTATCAAGGCGTTTCTTTGAACAACAACAGGATTGTCAACCCATGATGGTGAATTCATTTCCTGGGAGTTTCCCAAATATTGGAGAAAAAACACACAATTTGGCTCTGTCTGAATAATAGGCTAGCCCTCAATCTACTTGGTTTTTTTCATGATTTTCGCTCAAAAAATGGCCATTGGGTGGATAACCCGGGATAACCCTGTTGTAAATTCCAGCATTTGTAAATCATGTTCGTAAGGAATGGGTTTTTCAGATCGTTTAATGTCTGTTTACCCCCATTGATGAGAGGATATACCGTATATACCCTCTGGTTATGACTAACATAGCCATGGAAAGATCCACCATGCTATTAATTAATAGGTAAACCATCTATTTCGATTAGGGCCATCTATACCATGGCGAACTGTGAATGTCATAACCAGAGGGTACAAGGTGGTGCCCCCAAGATAGCTAAGTTGGTTTATAACTCTAATAACTAGGACTTATGCTAGATATATTGCACTAGTTAATGGGATTATAAACCAACAAACATAACTTGGGGGGCACCACCTTGTATGGTTTCCACCATTGTTTACCCTAGGATACCCTCTGGTAATTTAACATAGCGAAATGGAAAATCACCATGCTATTAATGGGAAATCCACTATTTCTATGGCCATTTTCAATAGCTATGTTAGTTTACCCTAGGATATACCATTTTCAGAGCCCATCCTTGATGTCTCCGTGGCGCAACGCACCCAACTGTTCACCACCTGGTGGCTGTCGCCGTGTCGTGAACCAGTGGCTCCGTTTTTACTTGAAACCATCCAACAAAGGGAACCATCCTGGGATATACAAATATCATCTATATATCATCTAAGATCATCTATATATCATCTAAGATCATCTATATATCATCTAAGATCATCTATATATCATCTAAGATCATCTATATATCATCTAAGATCATCTATATATCATCTAAGATCATCTATATATCATCTAAGATCATCTATGTATCATCTAAGATCATCTATATATCATCTAAGATCATCTATATATCATCTAAGATCATCTATATATCATCTAAGATCATCTATATATCATCTAAGATCATCTATATATCATCTAAGATCATCTATATATCATCTAAGATCATCTATATATCATCTAAGATCATCTATATATCATCTAAGATCATCTATATCATCTAAGATCATCTAAGATCATCTATATATCATCTAAGATCATCTATATCATCTAAGATCATCTATATATCATCTAAGATCATCTATATATCATCTAAGATCATCTATATATCATCTAAGATCATCTATATATCATCTAAGATCATCTATATATTATCATCTAAGATCATCTATATATCATCTAAGATCATCTATATATTATCATCTAATAGCATCTAGTAACATCTTATAACATCTAATATTGTCATCTAATAGCATCTCGACTCATATCATCTAATATCTATGTACAATTATGTACATGTGTTGATATTACTGTCACCAAAATTGGGATACTACTGTACCTCTAGATAGAGTTACTCTTGGGTCCTACCATCCAAAACTAGCCAGCACTATCCGAATTTGTGATCAAATCCTCTGATTCTGGGCTTGCATGGTCAAAATCACAGCAACCCAACACTCGTTGGTACCTATACCAACAGTCTCCCAAAGGCAAACCAATAATATCCCATTACATACAATATTTGTAGTATCCCCACAGAATGCTTGGTGTATTATAACCAAAAAAAATGCCATTCACATCTCCCCAGTCAATTCCCAGTCAAAATGCTTGGTGAAGCAACTAGTCATCATACTGAAACATGCTAAACATATTGATATATTACCCTCTGGTAAATTAACATAGACCCTGGCAGATAGGGGTTGGAAGACTAGTTTCCATTAAAAATGGGTGATTTTCAGGGTCTATGTTTATTTACCAGAGGGTAGATTATAGATAACCCGCTGTCTTGGTTTACAATCCCAGCACCTAATAGGCCTAACCAACCACTGATCGAAATGCCACTCAATCCCCACACAAAATCCCCATCATGGTGATTTTGCAAGCCCCAAAACTCAGAAAATATCAGGAATCTGACACCACACCTCCAAGTTCGCCAAGTTCGGAGTGTTCAAAATCCTGTGTCATTCCACTACTTTTTGGCAACGGGATTTCCATCTCATGAAGATCATGTCGAACATATACCCTCTGGATCCCTCTGGTAAATTAACATAGACCCTGGCAGATAGGGGTTGGAAGATTAGTTTCCATTGAAACTAGGCTATTTTCAGGGTCTATGTTAATTTACCAGGGGGTATTGTATAGAGAGTGAGTAGTATAACCCCTGAACTAATCATCAACATGGTGTCGAACGCAGCTCAGCCAAGGCCCTTTAACTTCATTTGATCACATTAAATATCCCATGAAAAATCCATTGATATCCAAAAAAAAGGCAAGGCGCTGTATAGTTGCATTATTGGTTATTTATATCGGGGCCCCATAAAATATCAATAACCATTTTATATATGTAACCATGTTATATCTATGACCATGTCATATCTATAAGCATGTTATATCTATAACTTATAACATTCTATAACACATGTGTATCTGGTATATTCATCTGCCACAAGCCATTCACGGCGCATGAATACATATTAATACGCTCATCGGGTCCCATGAAATATCAAGTATCAAAAACAAACACATCAAATACCCTCTGGTAATTTAACGTAGCTATTGAAAATGGCCATTTATAGTGGATTTTCCCATTGAAAATGGTGATTTTCCATAGTTATGTTAGTTTACCAGAGGGTAATAGATGTTGATAGTTTATAACCCCATCAATCACCACATGGAGGCTTCTTAAAATAGGGCTACCCCAAATCATCCAAGCCATCGATGACCTAACGAAAGTATTGAAACCAATGGGTTTTGGGGCCATGACTTAGGAACCCTCCAAGATGAAATCCATTAAAGATCCCATTCATCAATATTAATCACCATCATTTATAGTTATAGTCCAAAAAAAAAAGTAAAAAAAATCCTCACCACATCTCCCCGCCAAGGCACTGTAGAAAAAGATCTTTTTTCTCCGTCCATGGCCCTCTCCCAGCAAGAGCAGCGGCAGTTGATCCACTCCATCGACCACTCGATCTTCGGGAATAGCGTCCAGTGCGCCACCCAGCCGCGCTGCGGTGGTGTAGAGATCCTTGACGAAAAAATGGTGGGTGAAATGTGATGAAGTGGAAAAAACGGTGGGTAAAATCGAGTGACATTTGCAAAAGAAAATATGAACATGTGGAAAAAATCATGTGAGCTATGGCAAAGACTTGTGAACATTTGGAAAAAAAACGTAGAACAACTGTGTGGAATATGCCTAGAAATGCGAAGCACGATCAAACACATCTGATGTTTCTCCCCGTTTTTTGGCTCAAACCCCCAAGTGTTTCAGCTGTTCCCCCATGATTTTCAGGTACCGAAAAGCCTCCAAGGCACCGTGATGTGCAGCAAATCCACTGGCTCCTGGTTGGCCAAAATCATTCCAGGCCACCACGCCATGCTTGGCGTCCGCACTCCGCCCTCCAGCACCTGGCCCTTGCCGCCACGGAGCCAGGAATAGCCCGAGTTGGGGTAGAAGGCGTACATGGGCCCGTTGTCACCTGGACCAAAACCAGGACCTTCCATGGTGAAATCCCATTGAAAGTTGGGATGCCAACAGCATGGTGCAATGGTGCAGGAAGAAGCCCTAGTTGATGTCACAGTAGTATCTCTGGATTCATGAACTTTGGGATATAAGATTATATAAGCCCTATAACTACCAGCATGGATGTGTTTCTCCACTAAAAAAAGAGTGTTCCAAAGCCAAGCCAATGGACTGTGAGAATCCCCAATTTTGTTTGGTCAGTATACTCCCCTATAATTAATCAACGAACGAGTGGTTTTGAACACTTCTCACCAGCAACCCACCTTAGATCCTTAGGAATTCTTAGGGGTGTCTTTATCAAAAACCCTCAACCAGTGGACCATGGCCCAAGAAATCTCGCCAGAGTGACTCATCCAGACTACCAGGGTGTTCTCTGCAATCTGTTCCTCTTTCAGAGTGTCCAAGAGTCGTGTAACATATGAACTGTGAGCCGCCATCATGCTGGCCTGGGCGTTCAGATGGTCCACGTGAGGATCGTTGAAGTGGGAGGATACGCCTTGCAGTTGCTGACAATAGGTGGCCCAGTAGATGAAGAAGGGCTTTGGATCCTAAGGCCAGGCCAGGTCCACAAATCAATGGATGATCCATCTTTGAATGGTGAAACTCTAAATCTCAACATTTGGAACTCACAAACAGTTTGAAGTCGCTCGGACACACCAAGAGATGTCATGGCAATCAGGGTTTCGAGGGTTTCAAGTTGAGCCCCTGAACAAGCGATCACAAAGAAACCATTTTATGACAGCAATATATATAATATATCACAATATATATTATAATATGTATATATATAGTGTTATATATAATATATAATGTTTATAATATATAGTATAATAAAATATAAATGTTAATATAATATAGTATAATATAATAAAATATAATACATTATAGTATAGTATAATAATATAATACAATATAATATTATATATAATAATAATAATAATATAATGTATAATAATTAATATATATATAGTTAGTATATTTATATGATAATAATATGTTTATATACATATACTGTAATAATCAATATCGTATATATATAATAAAATTTGAAATAATATAATATATAGATAATCTTACATATATATATTATACTAGTATATACCATATTATATATATTATATTATTACATATTATATTAAATTATATCATTGTTTATTAAATTATATTAAATTATTCTAAATATATAATATTATAAATAAAATATTATATATATATATTATGTTACTATATATTATATCAAATATATTATGTTACTATATTCTATATTATATATATTACATTATTATATTAAATATATATATATGTTATTATACATAATATATATATATACGTATATATAGTATACACATTCTTATATATACATATATATACATATATATATTATGTTATATATGTATTATTGTATATATATATATTAAATATTATATATCATTGTATATAATAATATTTATATATATATAGGCAGAATGATTTCCAGCACATGGATGAACAAAAATTGTTAGGAACATCTTGAGATTTTTCTGAGATTTTGGGCATATTTGGATCCCTGGCCTTGGCTTTTTCCTTCACATACTTCAGGATCTGAGCGATGGACTCCTCCTCAAAGACTTCCTCACGAAACGCCATGACTGGCAGATTCACTGGCAGATGATTCAACTCATGGTGACTGGCAGATACATTACATATCGCTGAATGATCTGGGGAAGCGATATGTATGGCGCCTATGATATTCATAATTCAGGTATTCTATGGTATTCTGTATTCTGTTGTGACAATTGAAACTTGTCCTAAAGCTTGTCCAATGCCTACTTCCAAGAAATGCTAAAGAAATCTGGCTAACACAATAACAAAAGAACAAACAAAGTCCAACAATTCTTGCGACTCCAAGATCAATAATGTCCTGGTATGTCCTGGTATAGTCTCATTGAGTCAATCCCTGGCACATTTACCTGTCTCAGTGAATATGGAAGCAAAAAAATGTGCCGGGAACTCAAATTTCCATCAAACCATTTCAATTTCGAGGAATGGCTACTTTTTTTGTACTTTAAAATACTTTCCCACACCACACTGGGGAGATTTTACCAGGAAGTCAATCCACCATTTCCGATCTAAAATTTGGATCATGTCGGATCTTCACGATTTTCTCAATTCGAAATCTCCGGAAAAGTCCACTGCCGTCGGCCCGGTCGAAGTCAAAAAAAAACGGGCCGGTCCTGTCTCTTGGGGCCGGGCCGTCCCGCCAGCCCTTCGATGGCTTTCCGTTCCTGGCCCTTTCGCGCCACGTAGGCGCTGACGGACAGATCGATGCCTGTAGCTTCCTTGTAGCCTGCTGAAAAATGGTGAAACGACGTTGGCAAAGGGGAACGAATCCCACAAGAAACCTCGAGAAAACTGGGGGGAAAACTGGATGTGTTTTTTTTCGGAAAAGTCTTGCTGGAATCAATTGTCGCATCATGAAGGTCGTACAAGTAGAGGTTGCAAATTGTTGCAAGCCATCAAATGTTCCTCAAGGTAGGAAAGGGATAAAGAAAATTCAAACCACCCATTACGCTTTCGCCATCAGCCTGCCCTTGACAGCCTTGACTCATCTTAACTCAACTGAACGCAGCCATGCATTCCCACCTTCGATCCCAGGAAAGTCCAAGAATTGAGAGCGGTGCGAATTGGGTGTTTCCGCCTCAGCACTCAAAATTTCCATGGTTTCAGATCATCTTTTCCTCCAAAGGCCATAAATAAAGGGGTCGAAACCGAGAAACCGTTTAGTTACCCTGTCTCGATCTTGGGTCGTCAGGTCATAACAAAAAACTACAAAAAAGAGTAACAAAATTGATACTGGACAGGACCCTTTTCGCACAGCAAAGACGCTTGGACTTGATGGGTCGGTGACTCGTGTTTCTGATAAGATGTGGTACAAGTATAGCATTATGCCCGCAATTTATGGCCATCAAATAGTAGGAGCATTCTCTTCCAAAGCATCAAATTAGGGATCAATTTCCACAAGTTTTCAAGCGTTTTCTGGTAATCAAACATGGTTTGATAGACAATGCCCCTTTTGTTCGATTCTTTCACCATTAAAATCTCCATTTATAATTAAGGGATTTTCATGGATTTTCCATGTTTTCCCCATATATTCCCATGATTTCTTATTAAAACCTCAATTTAGTTCGGGAAGTTCCCAGCCAGCCATGTTTGATAACACCGCTGCGGGTACCATCTGGCCATATGTTTTTTTTGCAGCCACGCTGCCGTCATCTCATAGCCATCTGGCCATAGGTCAGGCGCTCCATTGAAGAGACCGTAGTAGGCGTAATCAAAGCCTTGATTCTCAGGCGCGTGTTCGGGTTCTTCGCCTGGGATGTGAGTTGATGACTTTCCCAGCTTTTTTGATGGGGATTTCTTAGATTGTTCCCCCCCTCTGCCAGGTGAGGAACTCTAGATTCTATCAGAGTTGTTTCCTCCTCCACCTCGTCTCGCTGGGCGCTGCCGGACCTGAACCGCGAGCTCCAGATCTCAGTGGGCACTTCCGGACCTCAACTTATGCGAGAGAGAATGTCAGATAGAATGCCAGAGAAAATCTCAGAATAGATGCCAGAAAGGATGCCAAATAGGATGTCAGAATAGATGCCAGAAAGAATGTCAGAACAGATGCCAGATACTGTAGAATGTCAGAAGAATGCCAAATAGAATGCCAGAGAAAATCTCAGAATAGATGCCAGAAAGGATGTCAGGATAGATGCCGGAAAGAATGTCAGAACAGATGCCAGATAGAATGTCAGAAGAATGTCAGATAGAATGCCAGAGAAAATCTCAGAATAGATGCCAGAAAGGATGCCAAATAGGATGTCAGAATAGATGCCAGAAAGAATGTCAGAACAGATGCCAGATACTGTAGAATGTCAGAAGAATGCCAAATAGAATGCCAGAGAAAATCTCAGAATAGATGCCAGAAAGGATGTCAGGATAGATGCCGGAAAGAATGTCAGAACAGATGCCAGATAGAATGTCAGAAGAATGTCAGATAGAATGCCAGAGAAAATCTCAGAATAGATGCCAAATAGAATGCCAGAATAGAATGTCAGATAGAATGCCAAATAGAATGCCAGAATAGAGTGTCAGAAGATATATACCATATTTACTTCCAGATGATACGTCAGAAATTATGAGAAAATGATCTATCACGCTGGGGATCACTCGAAGCAAAGTAAAAATCAGATGTACAAAAACACTATGAGATCGCGAAAGTGGCCTTTCTTTTGAAGACAGTAAACCGGGATACCCTCCTTTTACCCTCTGGTAATTTAACATAGCTATTGAAAATGGCCATCTATAGTGATTTTTCCCATTAAAAATGGTGATTTTCCATAGCTATGTTAGTTTACCAGAGGGTATCTGCTTTTTGATACCAGCCAATATGGCCAGCAATTCATGGGGAACCATGGCATCATGGTGAAATATTTAGGTGAAGCTTGGACCCTTGGACCCAGCTCAAAGATGAACAGACTTTTTAACGGCTGCAACAACAATAGCAGTATCATCCAATATGCCTATGATACCCCAAAAAAAAGATAGAAAGCCGCAAAAGATAAAAAGTAAGAAAAGTATATACTGTAATGTATATCTGTGTATCCTAATGTTTCCCTATTTTTGCAGGATCTACACAACCAATCAACCAATGATAGGGTACTCCCAAATTTGATGAAGTTCATGTTTTTTGCCCTTGGGCATTGACATGTTTTATGTTGTGTCCATGTTCTTTCGTCCCAAGCGACGCCGTCACTTAATCTTTCTCTCTTTTTCGCCAGATATGCCTAGATACTGTATCCCAACATTCCCAGCCATTCGCAACTTCTTTGTTTCATTGTTGCTCTTTCATGCTCACCAACACCATTTCAAAATTTCCCAACCTTCACCATTCACCATTCACCATATCTGAGTGACCCATGTGCCACTTGCCCCACATGGCCGTGTGGTACCCCTTGGCCGACAGCACTTCGGCAATGGTCACCTCCTCCGGTGACAGGCCGTCCACCTGCCCCGGCCACAGCACCGTGGTGAGGCCGGTTCGCACGGGGTGGCGCCCCGTCATGATGGCCACGCGCGAGGGAGTGCAGCTCGGCTCACCTGGGCTGCGAAGTGACGAAGTGACGAAGTGACGAAGTGGAAAAACTGGACCAAAAGCCTGGACAATTGGATCCATAGTGGACCTTTGAGTTTGGTACCTGTAAATTTGGGAAACCCATGGAAACCCGTTCCAGTTCATCATTCATCATTCTCCCTATCTTGATTCCCCATTTTCTTGCCAACAAAAATCTGCAGTGGAACTGGAAAAACATAAAGACACGCAAACACACACAAACACACAAAGTGTAATTATTTGAAACCTACGCTGCAACCTGGTGAAAACACCCATCTCTAGAAACATTGAAACGCCCTGAATGTTGAAGCATGTTGAAGCTCTGAAGCAGTCACTGTAGGATGACCAAAATCGCATGCCTTGATAGGCCATGTCATCTAAGCCAGGGCCTGGTGTGCCCCGGTGCTTGCCACCGCCTTGCCAACCCAGCTCGCCGAAACCGATGTCGTCGGACAAAATGTAAATGATGTTGGGCTTCTTTTTGAACTTACCTCATTTGACTCGATGTGACTCGATTTGACGAAAATTGATGTTGCCTGATGTTGGTCATTATTGGTCAATACTACATCACTAATTGAACACACGAGTTCTTCTTAAAAGTTGATGCAACTGAAGAAACATCAAGCCGTCGTCAAAATCTTCGTTTTGGGGATCTGAAACAGCGGTCGCAGGGATGGACCATACCCGACATTGTCAGCATGAATGGTCATCTGGTTGGTGGTATACCTACCCCTCTGAAAAATATGAAAGTCAATGGGAAGGATTATCCCATATACTATGGAAAATAAAAAATGTTCCAAACCACCAACCAGTCATCATTCTGAGCCGGTGGACTCTCAAGCTTCTGCAGCTTTTGCTGAATCTCGGACTCTTCTTTGGCCCAGGAAGCATTATTTTTCACCGCAGCTTCTTCGAAATACGCATCAAACTGCACGGCCGCGGCCCAGAAAAACTGTTGGACTAGAAAAGTCGACAACAGCAACGCCATGAGACCTCCGACTTGACCTCCGGTCCGGCAAAGCGAAGAGCTGCAGCGCTTCGGGTGTTTGGCTCAAATACTTGGGCCGATGCCAGCGGTGCAAGCGTCCCTTTCCCCTGGAGAATCCAACAGTTTCACGTTGTTTCACAGTTCACCGCAAGAAAAGGAACAAAAAGGTGCATGCTGAGAAAATCTCTATAGATGGTGGAGTTAAAAATTTTCCATTGCCACGTTTGATTACCAGAGGGTATGGTATTTGACCTTCACGAAAATGCTGTCTTCCTGCAACCGGCACAGAAGCGAACTGTTGGTTGACACACAATTCTTTCAACTGCCTGTCCCCAAACACAGGAAGCAGAGATGTATCCAAAAGGATTGACCGAATCGTCATGCTTGACAACCATATGTATAGTGTATATATATAATATATATCCTCTGGCATCAAGAACCTACTTTTTTTTGGGTTGAAAATCAGAAACCTTGTTTTATCCGGGGAAAATACCTGTTTTTTTAAGAAAACCTGGTTTTTCCTAAATAGCTAATATATGTCTACATTTTAGATGATTTGAATATGTTTATTGTTGTTCATCCCATGCCAATTGACACCAGAAGGGGGCGGCCATCCATGTTCATTCGAACCCATCCATGTTCATTCGAACCCAAATGGTTATGTCATTGTTCTTTGTGGAATTTAAATGATATTGTGGTGTGATTTGCAGGTAGGGCTAAGCTCAAGGCACCCCAAGAAGAAGGTGTCCATTGCATCAGTCATAAATCAGGTGAATCAAGAATTTCAAGTATCCAAGAATACCAACCAGATAATGATATCCGATATTTGGGTAGATATCCCACAACCACTTCTGGATTATTTGAACAATGGATTTTCAAAATGAGATCTTTATCACAATTATCTTAAATGAATCAAATATTCTATATAGATCATGAACCATGAGCCCTTTAGCTCCTACCCGGGGCATCCGTCTGCCTTGCAATGCGTGGCTACAACATTAGCTACCTGGGGAAGATGAGACCTACGTCTTAAAGAGTTGCATGATGGGTGAACAGCATCCCTTTTCGCCCAAGTTTTGCCCCAATCTCAGCATCCAAGTTATGTCCCACCTCGACCTTCAGAGTCTTGATCTCTTTCTTCATCTCTTCCATCCTGAGAGTCATCGACCAGGTCACTATAGGTCACCCTTTTGCGTTGTGCAGCGGTGAAAACGTCCATATCTTTGTGGATACAAAGCCTCCTACCGAAGTCACACCTTGGTCAACAAAGTCAACACCCCAAAGAAGTTGCCTTCCCAAGTTGCATTGTACCCGTGTTGGAAAGTTCGCCAACGAACTCAAAGTTGTGGTGTTTTTTGGACCATTTCTGACAACCTTTTAGATCCAGTCAGATCCCCTGTGACCATACTCGCTTATGATCAATCCTGACTAATCGCCCAAGAGGCTGTTGATTGATGGTCTCATATTCCTCCTTTTTGTCCTGAAACAGGCACGTGGTGAGACAGCTTTTGACAGAAATTCTTCCCGAATCTGACGACTTCGCTCCAATTTCGCCAAGTTCAACCGCACAACTGGAACTCGTATCACAACTGGAAACCTTCTGCTCATCTTTGATCATCCAATTTCTCCATCATTTCTCGTGGGGTTGACCAGGTTGACCATGAAAAATTGGTCCATGATTCCAGCAGCCAGACTGTCCAACATCCACCCTCGTCCCTTATGATTGCCTGACAGTTCCGCAGTCATGTTATCACCATCTATTTTCGGTGTATATTATATAATATTATATTATATTATATGTATATAATCTAATTTATGTATTTACTTATTATTGTTGTTGCCATGATGATAACTGCTATTATCACCATTAACTAATAGTACATATATATATATATAGTTTTATGAATGGTTCAAATAATATGTGAACATAGATAGTATCATAGTAATTTCATCAATGGTCAGTATTTAAAAAAATCTGCGCATATTTAGCCATGAATTCATAGTGCCCATTCTATCCAAAACATGATATCACCACACCGCACAACGAGTGCCCTGGGGTGGAGTGGAAATTCCTTCTCTAAGGACTCTTGCTTCAGGAAGGCGCCGATAAAGAGATCCACCTGTCACTGAAAAACAGCCGCTCAAATGATGGTTTTTCTGCGACTTGTTGGCTGTGAAATCATCCGGGAATCTATCGGGAAGTTCAAAGTTTGACTTTCAGGTATGATTAAAAAACATATTGAATGTAAACCGATCTACTTTTGAATTATTTATAATTATCGGGAATTTTGATTTGGGTATGAGTCTAAATCCTTGTACCATGGTGAACCTGGAAATAGGACGAAATAGGTGGGCTCTACCATGGATTTATAATGGTCATCCTCCCAAATATGGTAATATAGGTTCTGACTAAGCCCAAAATATTGGGCTGATTTGTGTTGCCAGTTGAAAACCATCCTGAAGGATCAGAGTGGAAAACCCAACATTTGTTTATGTTGCATAAACCTTAACCAAATTTAAGCATATTTAACCAACATTTAACCAACATTTTCTGGATCCCACATTTTCTCGACCACCGTTTCTGGACCAAGGCAAAGCCGGCACCAAAGACAACCACCGCGCCTCCGCTTGGATATCTTCCAACAGCTTCCGCTGCCGTCCAATGTCCTGAAGGCGCCGCGGTAAAGCTCGTGGAAACGGCACAGCCACCATGAATGGTGGATTCAATGGGATATCTAGCAGAGAAAATATGTGATCTCATGGATGATTTATATTGATTTATGGGATTTTATCCTCTAGCCATCTATGACTTATGGGATGATAAAAATGGATTTAAGGGCATCTCATGGACTATCCATGACTATCCTAGCGGCGTAGCTTTCGAAGATTTCTTCCCCAAGGGACCCGTGGACCCCGCATAGCTCAGAGCTCACCTCCTCTTGCAGTTTGGCTCTCTTTTCCAGCTCCTGATGAGATGTTTGTGTCGAAATGATGTAGGAATGTGTATAATATATATATACATATGGATATTGATATGGGTATTGTATATTCATCATATATGTATAATATGTATATAGATATATATATTGATATGATATACATAATAATATAATATAATATATATAATATAATAGTATATATATATATGTAATATAATAATAATATAATATATATATATGTAATATAATATATATATGCAATTTAATAATATATAATATATAATAGATAATATATAATATATATATAATATAATATATATAATATATAATATATAATATATAATATATAATATATAATATATAATATATAATATATAATATATAATATATAATATAATATATATATATATATGTAATATAATAATATAATATATATATATATATTACATATATGTAATATATATATATGTATATGAAACTCTTCAGCTAACAAGGTTGCTCGCTCCCTGGTCACACCAGATTCAATGGGCTAGAATTGGCCAAATATGGACAAATCTGGTAAAATCACCCATTTCCTCTTGGGTTGGAGTTATCCTGGGTATCCTGGTTACACAGCTTTCACACCGGGTGAGCAGTCTTGGATCAGACATAGCAACCGATCCAAGAAGAACGAACATGACCAACCACAGAAGGTAAGGGCCGGCCGGTATGGAAACAGAATCTCATATACAACAATTTTTCATAATATTTCTTTACCCAATTGAACAAACTATGTTTTAAAAAAATAGAAATATGAAACACATATGAAAAACATATGAACAATAGACGATATGAAAAACATGTGTTCAATATGGCAAAAGTAGTACCGACCCTCACAAACATTGACTTTGCGGGATCCATTGCTACTCCGTGGTGAAGCCCAACTGTAACCAATGTGTCACCACCTTCATTTGCAATTAAAGAGATTTAAAACATTTTAAAACATGTTGAAACCATGGAAACTCCCATGAATCTTCAACTTTGATTTGGGAATGTTGTTTTTAATGGTAAATCACTGGATAAACAATGGGGGTATGGGTCAAAACCTATCGTCATCATGTTTGAATAAATATTCATTCAGCAGCTATGACTTTGGGTACCATCCGGGTGGGTTTTGAACTTCAGCTCCTTTTTGGTCACCTCCAACGGCGGCAAGGTTTCGAGCACGCTGTCTTTATCTGGCAGCTTGTAGCAGCATGTAGCTGAATCATGTGATTCATGTGGGTAAAACAATGCCATAAATGGTAAACATACGTACTTACCACCTATATATTTATGGTGATTACAGCTATGGCTATTACCAGCAATGCTCAAATGTCTTTAAAAAAAGACATGGAAAAATGGTAGAATCATTTATTTGTTGGTAACATTTAGATCCATTTCGCATCGAAGATTGATCATCGTGCAATGGGGATGAATGACTGGGATCTCGACGTGACAGGGTCTGCCGATATCGACGCTTGACGCGTTCGAACCTCGGCTGACCGCATTCCATGCGGACCGTCACCTGGGGGAGTTACGTTTTAGTCATCCAAGTCATGGATGACCAAACATGGCTTAGTATAACAACCTATGGTGACGACTGGGGATCCTTCATGACTCAAGAAACCCCCAAATATGTTTGTTGATGTTTGTTGTGATACACCCTTGGTCTTGGTGACAGTTAAGTTTGCTTTCCTATGGGAAGCCTGTTTTACTTTTTCCGTTCCGGGTAAATGTGGTAAACCTGTCATCATTCCCAATTCGGTATGGTTCACCAAACGGTAAGTCCTTGGGTACGTTTTGGGGTTTCTGGTTCCGCGGCAAATCTTAGATCCCCTTCAAACAAGAAAAACATCCTTTCAAAATGGTGAGTATCCCAATCTATGGCCACAAAATTGAAACAGTTCGCCATGGAACATGGTCCATAGAAATAGATGATTTACTTATCAAAAGCATGGTGGATCTTTCCATGGCTATGTTAGTCATAACCAGATGGTATACTAAACTGCACCCATCCAAGACCATCCAAGTTTTATCCACGGAAAAACTTGGGCAGAGCTACTGCTTTTGGTGCGTGGTCACCTCCTGCTGTGCATGTCGGTTCTGCGCCTTGGCAGTAGGTCGGCAAAGCCATGGGAAATCACTGGATGAACAATAGGGGGATGGGTCAAAACATATCATCATCATATATATAAAATTATATAAACATCCACTAAGCAACTATGACTTCGGATGACTATTTGGGGGAATAAACTTGAGTAAACATCCGCTAAGCAGCTATGACTTAGGATGACTCTCGGTACCATCCGGGTGCCGTTTGGTTTTGACTCATCGCCGTGAAGTTTTTTCGAAAAAATCATCCGGTGGTTCCTGCAGATCGTTGAAAAAGTCAAGTCTGAGACAACTTTCCATTCGTGTGCCTCAATTTAAATCCCATTAATGATCCCATATAATCCTATATAATCCCATGAATGGACATTTAAATCCCATATAATCCCATATATCCCATATAATCCCTGGTTGGTGGTGCTGGCTGTGCCCATCTTGAAAAATGATAACGTTCGTCAATGGGAAAACGATGACATCCCATATATGAAATGGAAACCACCAACCATCAATGTCCAACCCGGTTGAACACTAGACTGCCAACCCCGGATTAATAAACGGTGACTATTACTTGGGGACTTGGGGGGTTTACAGTACCCCCAAAAATAATCTTAAATATCACAAATTAATATCAATAACCAACTGGTTGGTGGTATACCTACCCCTCTGAAAAATATGAGTTCGTCAGTTGGGATTATGACATTCCCAATAGATGGAAAAATAAATTTCATGTTCCAAACCACCACCCAGAAAAGAGACTTAGTAAGTATTGGTACCCCTGGACCCCTGAATGAATAAACTGGGGAGTTAGCAAACTCCTCAGTTGACATTCACCAATCCCTCCATCGCGACACGTTGAGATCTTCGAGCTCCTTGTCCAAGACGTTGCGTTTTCCCACCTGGGGCCGGGGTTTGATGCTTTGATGTTTTCTCCATAAAACACGTGTTTTCTTGTCATGTTTTTGGGGACCATCATCCAATTTCCATACTAGATACTTGAATATATATATATATATCATAGATTATATATCTTAGAAAACACCAAACAGTATAGTATATCTCCAGTGGGTCCAGTGTCAGCTCCGTGGCTTGCTGGAGAATCCCCGATTTACCACTATAAACCTCTATCTATGAGTAGTTCGGATTTTTTCCCCTGCTAGCCATGCTTTCCAGAGGGTATATAACATATTATAACATTATATAACCCATAATCATCCCGAAAAAAAATGCCATAATCATCTCATTGATATTCCATGGAAAATCGTGCAGCTCATCGGATATCCAATGTTATATAGCTGGATTTGTTGCATCTCAGCTATCGCGGGCTCGGCAAAACTTGACCCACCAAAAATTGGTGCACTGAGACCACACACCAAAGTGTCATGGGTCACATCCTCCTTCTGCATCTTCTTCTTCAGGTCCTGATTCGATGTCGGAGATCCCATGGAGAACAACCATCTTTCGGAGTCAAATGGGGTGCACCCCCAAATCATCCAGTCATTAGATCATTTTAGTATTAAAACAAAGAAAAAAACTAACCATTTAAAACCTATGCGAATTTGGAGATCCCCTATTTTAGGAAACCCCCATAGCGACTTGTCCCGTGCTAAGAAATTGCAACCACATGTCATGGGGAATTCGATGGAATTCATGGGAGATCGTGGCCGATATACCCAACACTATGAGATGGGTCTGCCCTTAATATTCAATGGATTGGTTTAAGATAAAAATCTACAGGAAAACCATGGTTTTTACCATCAAATTGGTTGGGCTTTCCTGTAAATTTTCCCATCATCCAGTTCTATGAAATATGGATTGAAAGTTGGGGAAATCGGTATGTTTCAAGACTGGTGGAATTTCCAAGCACTGGGACCAACAAGCATCAATACACCTAATGCATCAAAACCCATATCATACGAATGCCTCGTGAAATGTTATGTTCATGGCGCACAATCAAAATTGGCCCTTCAAAACTTAAACCAAAACACTGATGGAAGAACTTACTTTTGGAACAACATAAAACCCGTAGGAGCGGCCAAATTGCAATCATTCAAATCATTCTTCGGATCAAAAAACCGAGGGGGCTGTCCGTATATCTACTTCCATCGGACTGTCCACCCCGGATAAATAAACTCCGTTGATGAATTTGGATGCTCACCCCATAGTGGTGAATACGGTGCCATTAACATGGACGACCCCCTATTGCCCTCATGGGCAATGCCCAAACCATAGACAATTTGCCTATCAAAAGTGGTGATTTTCCATACCGATGTTAATTTGCCAGAGGGTATATAATATCATATAATCTGGGTAAATTATAATAATTCACCAACCTGAATTAAGGCAATTTGGGGATGATTTCCCTTATTAACCATGATTCCAGGGCTCGGTCGCAGTGAGGTCGTGATGAAATTTACCCAGATATTAGTGCATATACTGTATAGATTGGTGGCCTAGAAAAATCCGCTCTTGACATAGCTTGCCCAAAAAGCCAGGGCCTCCAGGGACCGCAAAAAAAAAGCGCTAAAGGCGCTCCTCGCAGTGTTGGTCATTGATCTTGGAGCTTTCTGTCATTAGCTGGAGTCGCATCTGCTTCTTGGCCCTGGAACTGACTGCAGGAACTGGTCGTCTTTATTGGGAAAGAAACGAAAAAAAGGACAGAACACCAAGAAAAAAAACAGAATATGGTCTTGTCTGAAAATATGGTACCCCAAAATGCAACAGTAGCAATAGTAGTAGCAGCAGCAGTAGGTCATCATTTTCTCCCATGGGGATTGGGATCGTTTGGGGAATGTTCCAAACTCCAGACACACCAAGATCCAGCATATCCCGCTGATGGAAGTTGAGCATGACGTTCTACTTTAAGTCAGAGGGATGATAGAGGCCCCAAGCAATCCATGCTGCACCAACAGCATCTTCGACAAGTGCGCCACCAGTACATGTCCCTCAAGTAGTCAGTTCCATTGACTGGAAAATCCCCCTGTGCGGATGATCTTCCCATTCAAAGCTCCAGTTTTGGACGGGATTTCTCATTGCAGGCCACACCTAGAGCCAGCTCTCAAAACGTCCCCGGTTGCACCTGGATTCATCAATTTCTTTGGCCTCTTTGTTAATTTCCCAAGCTTGGTCATTGGCGGCCTGGCCGCAAACAAGAAACACAAACATCGGCTTGTCCCCAAACAACGGCTAGCCATCTGCTGAAGATAAGGAACAGGACCATGACAATGAAACAACCATAACAACCATATGGGTTGATTTCTACGCCAAACTATTAACAGGAAAACATGGGGACTTTCGTACCGATTCTGAAATTCAGGGAGTTTCCTGACCAATTTCTGGCTGGAAGAATCGCACCTGGATTGCGGCCACTTTCTCCTTTTGTGCCTGGCGGAGAAGTGGCTAACATCATTCATCCCATGGGATTCTCCGAAACTTGGAACACATCCCATGGTGCTGAGGTGCTTTTACCTACGAGTAGTATATATATATATTATAGATTTTATGTGTTCCAACACGTTCCAACCATATATATATACCACATATATATATATACCACATATATATATACCACATATATATATACATATATATATATGTATACATATATATCCATCTAGGTGTTCCAACCGGATTCCAACCGCCAGTCATGGATCATTTTCCCTATGAAAATTGCAATACCATTGGGGCTATCCCGAGTATCCCGTCCCATTTTCAGACTCCCCCAGGTATCATATTCTTCGTTAGTTATGGGAAACATAATCCCATGAAAATTGCCATTACCCTCTGGTTATGACTAACAGTTTGCCATGGAAAATCACCATGCTATTAATAGGTAAATCATCTATTTCTATGGGCAATTTTAAATAGCTATGTTAGTTTACCAGAGGGTATATCCCACATAACTAACGGTTGATGAAGCCATGTCACCTGTTGGTTAGATCCCCATTTTCAGACGCTGTTGGACGGTACCAGACCTCTTTTTGTTCTCCTGTGGAATATATCGCCATTAACATGCTATGATATGACCACCATTTTATGATATACTCTATGACTCTATGTTTTTATGGCTCCGATGGATGCTTGATTTATGTTGGTCTAATCAAGTTTAATCAAGTTTAATCAAGTTTAATGTGGGTACAACATGGTAAAACAATGATTCAAACCATCCCCCAGTCACCATGTTTACAGCTGGAAGTAGCGGCTACCCCCGTTCGTCATAGCTGGTCATTGGTCATTGCCTCCTGCAGCGCCCGCACGGCGTTTTCGAACTTCTCGGCCTGGCAAATCAAGAACAACTGGAGATCAGTTGATTACCCGGCCTGGTAACCAATGGGATATTAAGAGATATTAATGGTTAATGATGGCTAATAGTGGTTTTCATAATGGTTTTCCTGAGATCTAGATATACCATCCTCTCAACTACTATCCCCAGACCCTAGGAAACTTCATTGTAGACCCTGGATCTACGGTCTGAAGTGGGGTCTGGGATGATAATCCCTAGGTGATTCCAGAAATATAACGGAACCATGCTAGACCTTACCTAGGGGTCCGGGAACTTGCACATAACACAGCTATGATCCTGGAAGGCTCAGAGAGGTAACTTCACTTTAGACCCCTGGTTCCTTCAAACAGCTCCCGGCATCTCCGGCAGTAAGCCTAACAAGACGCATCCTTCCAGGTATTTTGGGGTTGGATGTGTATGTAATGTGTCCCAATATGTTTTTCCTATCTTTTCCTCATCTTCATGGGTCTGAAATGGTTTGCCTGATCCTGAAACCGTAAGTATTCACCACAAATGCTATGGGAACATCATTTCCGACCCATCAAGATGGACCATTCCCAACTATACAGAGGAGAAACCATCACCATCAAGAAAGAAATCAATGATATGTGTTGATACCAATGGGTATTTGATTTGGAATCATGTCCACCTTCGAGGTATTTTGGGGTTGGATGTGTATGTAATGTGTCCCAATATGTTTCTCCTATCTTTTCCTCATCTTCATGGGTCTGAAATGGTTTGCCTGATCCTGAAACCATAAATATTCACCACAAATGCTATGGGAACATCATTTCAGACCCATCAAGATGGACCATTCGCAACTATACAGAGGAGAAACCATCACCATCAAGAAAGAAATCAATGATATGTGTTGATACCAATGGGTATTTGATTTGGAATCATTTCCACCTTCGAGGTATTTTGGGGTTGGATGTGTATGTAATGTGACTCGATATGTTTTCCTATGCTTTCCTCATCTTCATGGGTCTGACATGGTTTACCACATCCTGAAACCATAAATATTCACCACAAATTCTATGGGAACATCATTTCAGACCCATCAAGATGGAACCATTCCCAACTATAGAGAGGAGAAACCATCACCATCAAGAAAGAAATCAATGATATGTGTTGATACCAATGGGTATTTGATTTGGAACCATTTCCACCTTCCAGGTATTTTGGGGTTGGATGTGTATGTAATGTGACCCGATATGTTTTCCAATGTTTTCCTCATCTTCATGGGTCTGAAATGGTTTACCACATCCCGAAACCATAAATATTCACCACAAATGCTATGGGAACATCATTTCAGACCCGTCAAGATGAACCATTCCCAACTATAGAGAGGAGAAACCATCACCATCAACAAAGGTATCAATGATATGTGTTGATACCAATGGGTATTTGATTTGGAAGCATTTCCACCTTCGAGGTATTTTGGGGTTGGATGTGTATGTAATGTGACCCGATATGTTTTTCCTATTTGTTTCCTCATCTTCATGGGTCTGAAATGGTTTACCACATCCTGAAACCATAAAAATTCGTTTATCGCAACCATCCATCAAATATGTTATTCGTTTATTGGTGCGATTATGCACCATTATGAACCATTACAATCCATTACATAAAAAATAACATCGCCATTTTACCATCATCTTGTGACAACAAGATTGCGCCTTATGTCTCCACTGGTTGTGGTTGATTGATGTTGGTTGTGGTTGCTTGGTATGCGTTTGGCAACCTTTATTAAGGTTCCAAGGATGCAAAGGGTCTAGGATGAAGTTCCCTATGCAAAAGCCAAAAGGTCTAGAATGGGTTTCCCTCATGATAGCAAGGGTCTAACATGGTAGGAGGCAAAAGGTCTACAATGATTTTGAGACCATCTTAGACCTTCCATATTGGGAGCCCTAGGCAAACCATCTTAGACCCTCTAGTAGTTGAGGGTATGATATACCCACTGGTAAACATACAAAAAGCTATTGAACATGGTGATTTGGTTATAGTGGATTTTGCTATAAAATGGTGATCTTCAATAGCTTTTTATGTAAACGTTGACCAGGCCGGGTATCCAGAACACTCAGAGTAGGTTGGCTTCAATTACTGCAAACAAACGACACAGAACGCTGGGTCAAAACGGCACCCGCACTTTTTCGCGCCAATGATTCAAACTCGCAACTGCGACTAATCAATCCTCTAACTAGAAAGGCTCCAAACCATCCAGTTTTTTTCTGGCTATATTATATACATATATATATATACATATACATATATCTGATGTTATGTAATGATATACTGATATACATGTTTTTTTTTCTGGCTAGGAATATCACGGCTCGCCAGCAACCTTGGAGCCATGGGGATCACAGGGGATATGGTGCCATCGCCGGCAATACCACATGGAAAAGAATCGGGTGGGGAAAACACTTTTCTCGACTGGGTTGAATGTCAAAATCGGCCATAAAAAACCATCAATTTAACCATCACAAAAAAAAGAAACATTGAATTGCCACAAGTTGGGGGCATGCCAAATTTTGGAGAAACCATATGACAGTTCACCCAGTTGTCATTTGGTCACCACCACCCGAAAAAGGCACTGCGGGTCAGCTGGAAAAGGCGCAAGCGTTTTGAATGGATAGTCGCTGCAGTAAACCCCCCCAACAAAAAAGAAGTAAAATCCCACTGAACTAGTGATAGAGTAGAGCTTTTCATAGTTTTCTATCTTTTTGGGGATTACATCATGTTTATTCTGCGTACTTCACTATTAGACATCGAACATGTACCGCAATGTTGTGTAGTTTCTGAGTTGAGAATGAACCTATCCCGTGTTCCTTTGAGAAACATTTGAGAAACATGCCAATGGTTGCACTTTCCAGGAACGCTGTGTTCCTCTGATCACCAAATTGAATGGACCAACACGTCCGAATCAATCCTTGAACTGCAGGACTGCCTGCGGTCCATCAATAGTCCATACTAGTCCTTACTGACACAAAAAAACCTTCTATGATAATTACTAATGTCCTCTAGGTGTTCAACTGCCTGGCTCCCGGTTTTAACCAGTTTGTGTTCCCTGTATTGACCAATTTTGACCCCTTTTGGTGAAAAAACCATGATCCAATGGATCTATCCATCAATCCCATGACGGCGTCAGATCGCCGCAGGACCAGCGCGGGACCAAACTCCTCGTCATGCAATGGGTCGCGTTTCAACCAGGACAGTCGTGGAAGATAAGATGCCCGAAAGTTCAAAAACATGGCTGTGGGTGCTTCAAAACGCATCTTGATGTTCTGTATCCCATTCTCCCGGCACCCCACATTGACCCATACACTTCTGAAATCGCCAGGGCTGGGGGGTACAAAGCACAAAGGGGGTGAACAGACATGTAGGAATCCTAACCAAAGAAAGATATGGAGAAAATCAGGATCAACTTGTGAGACCTCTTGGGACCCGACTTTTCTCCGGACTTTTCCATGTTTTTTTCAGGGCAAGGACTTCAGGGTTCATGATCATATGAGCAGTGTTGGGAATGTATGATATATGGGAATATATTTACATTGTGAATAAATATATACATATATATATATACAGTCACGTACAGTATATACAAGAGCATATGACTGCTTCCTGACCAAAATATCATTGTACACCCTGGACATCTGACCCCGAATAGAAACAAATAATAGGATATATTTGATATTAACGATATTACACCTAGGCGACATCATAAATGAATATATCAATTGGATATAATTGATAAGAAATTGATATTGCCAATTAAGTGAGCACATCATCGTACTTGGTAGTTGGTTACATTGCAGATTGGTGACCAAGATTTCAGCAAGCGGCTCTTCTCAAAGATGAAGTCCCCCTTGACCGCCCGCTGAGCCAAGCAGTAGCGATATGGCCAACTCAAACAAAGGATGCAGCAGATCGCCTTGGGAAAGTTCGTCCATTTTTTCCGTTTCGCTGTATGACTCTGGAGTCAGGAACTGCAAGAAATGCGGAAAAACCAGTGCGTGCCTTTGGCGTTGTAGTTGCACACAAATGTATAGAGAATAAACCACCTCCTATGTGTTTAATGCGGGGGGGTTCGCAGAGATGTTGAACAGAACAATAGTCAGGGAAACTGGATGGCACGAGTGGGCACTGGGATTTTTCATAAAAATACTGAAAGTCAATTTCCCAGGTATTCAGTGATGATCAGGTGAGTAGATTTCATGCAAAATTTCCAGGAGACCATGGTTCTGGAAATGAACGGTTCCTTCAATCAATTCTGCCGTCCTGAAATTTGACGGTTGGGGTCATTGCAGAAGGGGGCTCATCGCTGTTGGTTTTTTTTTGATGTCATCGTCTGCACAAGCCTCTCCTGCCAAAGTGCGGAGATGCATCCACAAGATTGCTGAAAATGTTGGTGTATAAGTCTAAGTGGGATTCGTTTGATCTGACCAAATCTGTTTCAATTCAGCATTCTGAAAGAAAACACTTCCAGGGTGATGTCCTATGAATTTCGGAGAAAGCGTCCATTTTCGGCCCTTGGAAAGCTTCATCCAAGCAACGTAGGGCAAATAGCCCAACCACATAGGGAAAGAGTCGCCAGTGGTTCCGATCATGTCAGTGTAGAAGGGGCATTCCTCCACAACAGCAGCATCAAGAGGTAAAGAATGCAATGGTCCAAACTGTTGAATGTTCGTAACAATAATAACATATATATATATAATAACATCATCAATCGTCAATCATCAATATCATCGTCGTTGTCGTCGTCGTCGTCGTCATCGTCGTCGTCGTCGTCATCATCATCATCATCATCGTCATCATCATCATCATCACCAAATCACAATTGTGGCCCATAGTTTGCAGTGTTTGCCCTATCTAACCATCACAGATTGATGGTTTCAACTGCAAAAAAAATGGTCTATGGATGGTGAGGTCAGCCTCCGAGTAGCTAAATGAAATATATAATTAAATTACCAAAAGGCATCTCCACTGAAAATGGCACCAGATTTTGTTGAAAAACCACCTTGGTTGCCAAGCTTCCTGACCCTGTTCATCTATCAACCTCAGCTCCTCTGACATGTCATGGCTCACGTCCTCAGCATCGGAAGCTGGATCTGAAAATGATCAACGGCCATATGTAAGGGGATATACCCCCAGAATATGGCCTTATATGGTACAGTACCTCCATTTTAGGATCCTGAAGATCTCCCATTGAAATGAGGAAGCCAAAAAAAATGCCTAGTTTCTTCCAACAACTACGCCTGTGAACATGACCATTGAGGTATCCTTGGTGAATATGGGCTGCCATATGCTGCCATGATGCTTATGCCATCAAACTCCCATAGAAATGTGAGATGATGGACATGGGAGCACAGTCATGTGGAATCCACCATCTTTCGGATGATCTTGGCAGTGGAGCAGTGAAACATACCCCTATCCCATAACATACTGGTTGGTTTTAGAATAGGATAGGTACACAATATATGGTATCCCCACTATGGGCTGGAATTGTCCCCTATCAACCAGAGAGTATGACCCTCCTATAACAGCCAACAAAGACTGTTCTGATCTTGGTTTTTAATGGCTCAATTATTGAAGGAAACCATCAA
This sequence comes from Cladocopium goreaui, assembly GCA_947184155.2. Classification (NCBI taxonomy): domain Eukaryota; class Dinophyceae; order Suessiales; family Symbiodiniaceae; genus Cladocopium; species Cladocopium goreaui. The sequence continues at coordinate 273,286 of CAMXCT020002035.1, forward strand.
AGCACTCCATGACTACCAGTGCACTCGACTCATGCCACGCTTTTTGCCGCGCAGATGAACTGTCACTGAAATTCAGATTCCAGAGGAGCAGGCCCCGAAAGGCCGGCCCACCTGGCCTATACAAGTCAAAGCTAGTGAGCTAGTGCTCTGGTCAGAACAGGATGAAGACATGCAGAAAATCATCTGGTTTTCAATAGTCAAATTCATGACGAGGAATTTTCAGAATGAGATTATCCAACCCTCAGCAGGGACATGTTTACTCCGATTGTCACCAGTCACATCAATCACTAGAGCCACTAGGGTCAAGGTGAAAGCAACAAAGCATTTCTGCAAGTCTGCAACTGCCGGACACTGGCGGGGCAAACTAAGTTCGTCAGCAATTCTACAGGCTGCAAATGTTCCGAATTTCGCTTCATTGAAACTCCCACGAAATTGGCTAAGTTCTCTACAGAGGCGTCCAACCAGAACCGAGTGGCGTCATCCTCTGTTGCAGTCAACGGCTGCCGTGGCTGCGGGATCCGTGGGAAGGATGCGGCGGAAGAGCAGGATGTGGGGCTCAGGGGAATGAACTTCCTTGGATGTTACCAGGAAAAATGTCAGATTCATCATGGGGATATGATAGGGGGATATGATGGGAATATGATGTGGGGTACCTACAATTGAATGGGCGATTCATGGCGATTGTCCGTATTTATGTTAGTTTACTGAAGGGTAAGGGTGCTATTAAAAAAGGCAGAATAGGAGCAGTAGATTCAAGCTATTTCTGGTGGATATCACCGGAAAAACGCTAAAAACATCAGCAACTCCAGGCATCATAATGGATCCATCCGCGGGTTTGTTGGTTCACCCCTGCAGCACGCCACTCTTTCTCCGGCATCAAACGACTCATGAAATTCGTCAAGATCCAAACTTTGCGGGCTGTGGCCTCATTCATGATCACATGACGGTACTCATAGCAATCATCCTGGTACTTCTCCGAATAGACGTTCTCTTCGGGAAAGCGGATTCTCATTCTCATCATCACCGGAAAAAAAAAGAGGGGGGCACCGGGCACCGCTTTCCAGTCGACTCCGGTGCAAAATGCGAGTCGCCGACTCGCCTTTTGATGTGGACCCTGAGCCAAAATGCTCTGCGGGATTGATGCCTTGATGTGGACATGTTTGGTGTCATAGCATGCAAAACATCTACCATCTGGTTATGACTAACAGTTCGCCATGGAAAGATCCACCATGCTATTAAGAACGGTAAACCATCTATTTCGATTAGGGCCATGGCTTCCATGGCTATGTTAGTCATAACCAGAGGGTAAATGGATGTAAATGGTACATTCGATTCTGTTGGTATATTGATGTATATTGCATGAAGCGTTCATTTTTTCTTTTGTCAATTGCTTATTGCTTGACATCATGTGGGACATGGAATCCCCCATCTGCCTAACAAGAGATATCTACAATGCCAACGGATCAATAAACTCCGCTTGCTTAAGAATCGGAAGGTAACCTTCCAAAGCGTGACAAGGTGCGATACCATCTGCGACAAAAAAAAACTATATCCCGAAAGTAAACAGCCTAGGGATGAATAAGAATCCGGGCCTGGCATGATGGACAGTGAAAAATCCGTTGCAATTTGGTTCGTCCCTTTGCTCGGTCGATGATTTGGTGAAAGTATTCAAATCCTTTTAAGATATCACCAAACATATCATACACCTCATCACCATTGTCATATCATATCATATCCCATCCATCGTTAATCCAAAATCGCCATTTCCTCCTTTCACTTTCGGCTTTCTCAAGGATCCGCAGCAGCTGCCCGGGCTTTCAAGGCCTGTCTCTGGCGTTCATGGCTGCGATGTGTCTCGGCGTCTCCCGCCTCTGGCGTTCTGGTGATCGCCGTTTCCCCCGGTTGTCATGGAAAAATACGCTGCGAATGGTGGATTTCGGCGGATTTCGGCGGATTTCCATGTGTTTGTTTCCATTTCTTGGAGATTGCCTTCTGTTTTTGGCTCCAAATATGGTACCCTTAGGTGATTAAAAACAACCTGTTGAGGTAATGAAACGAGTTGACATTGGTCGCCGGCATGCAAATATCCAAGGATGGGATCTAGCAACCAAAAAGAGGTTGAACATGTTTCAATGATTTCAATGATCCCAATTTGTCACCAACAAGGAACATGCTCTAACATGCTCTAACACTGTCTACACATTGTGCAAAGGAGTTAAGTCACGAAAAAAAAAATATAAGGTCTTGGATGATCATCATGAGGATACTTTGTAAGCGGCTACGAGTCTACGAGCATGCAAAATGTTAAATCAACAAGGGAGGACCCAAACCCTAGAGCAATAGACAATCACCCCCCAAGAAACAGGGAGCGAGCCTTGAAATTGTCAATTTTCAGCTCTACTCAAGGAATTATCCTCAAAAACTGAGAGTGACATGATTATCCACCCGCACCTCCCATTGAATCTCAAAGTGAACGTGTAGGAGAGGAAAGTAGCCTTACTTTGGGAGGGCTTGCCGGGACCTCTTTCGCCAGGATCTACTTTCGGAACTTTCAGGTGAGGATGGCGAAAAAAAATTACATCCCCTGTTTTGTGAACGCGGGATCTACAAGCCCAGAAGCCCCAGTTTTGTAATTCTGATCATCTCCTGGACATCGTAAGTGTTTCTGATTTTGTTCATGATGTGTTGATGGGGGATTCTCTTGGAAACCTTTTTGAAAAACTGAGGAGTTGAATCCATTGAGAAGCTACAACCTTGTTATTACCCTCTGGCAATGACTAACGCTTTGTTATTGAAAATGACCATGAATAGTGGATTTTCCCATTAAAAATGGTGATTTTCCATAGTTTTTTGTATGTTTACCAGAGGGTAATTGAATTGACATATTAATTGACCACATTCACGGCAGGCATGGTGCGACCCGCCCCAGCTTCTCCTCCAAGAGACTCAAGCCATCTACCACCTGAATAATTCAGGCGGCTGCCCAACAGCAATGTGTGAGGTTGATGAACATTTTTCATAGTTTGTCAACAATCAATGTTTCAACAACCTATAAGATCCTCTAAGTCTCTAAATATTTCTAAGTGATGCAACCAACAAGACTACAAGACTTGGATAAAATCTCACTGATGCCATCAACGACAAGTACGATGACATTTACCACGATCAGTGGAGACACTGAGTGCCAAAGATGAACCCCTCCTGGTAATCTAACGTGGTGATGGGAAAAAAATGCCTATCTACAATCTACAACTCGATATTTGTCCATTGCCATCCATGGCTGATTGGAAGAATCAGAGTGCGACAAGGCAAGAAACATCAGCCAACCCCCATTCTCCCATTTTCCCAATTTTACCACTTGGGGACCTTGCAGGATGATTAACACCATCAGGAAGGGATTTAGACTTGGGATTACGCCACAATCATAAATGGGATTCCAAACATAATGGGTGGTATAGTGGTTATGGGGGAACGACCAACTCTTGCGAAAATAAACCATGTTTTGATTCGAGTTTGTACATGAATACATCCCAGGAATTCCCAGGATATCCGCATTCTAATATTCTACATGGGTTTTATCCAAGTTTCCATGGTGAAGTAAAATTCCATCATATGAATCATGATCAGAATTCATCAGATATCCAAAAAACATATCCCCAAGATCTCCCCATGATATCTGTACCCTGGGTACCCTGGGTACCCTGGGTACCCTGGGTACCCTGGGTACCCTCCCCATGAACGATCAGCTCAGAGGCATTCCCCGTGATATCGTCCCATTGCGCTACCATCAAGCGTTCAGTGAAGCTGGCCGTGTCAACTCGTTCGCTGTACGTTTCCTTGGGGATCGGGTCATGATGGATATATATATATATATATATTATAGTTAATGGATGTGAATGGTCAATTCTGCAGCTATGACAGGAGTATGGTAAATGATTGGCAATTACAGTAATGATAAATGATTGCTATATAATTCGTGGTAGGGGTATGGTATGTTCCAATAGGTCTTCTTAAACTTGGTGTTTCCAAACATGCCACGGGGGTGAACCTGTGGTGGACTGTTGGCTCAAATACCCAAGGTTTGCGGGCTTTCTGCGGCTAGGTCTGTGAGTTGTTACTGCTTGTTCTGCCCTGGAAACTGTGACTTCTCACATCATCAATGTTTTCCAGAAAATAACTTATGTATACTTTTTACTAATGTACATATTGTACTTATGTATACTTATGTTACTATTGCTCTTCAAATCGAAAATCTAACGATATATATATATTATGATATATATATATATTATAATATATATTATGATATATTATAATATATATTATAATATATTATAATATATATTATAATATATTATAATATATATTATAATATATATATATATGTTTATTATTATTATCAATATTATCACTATTATTATTATTTATTCGTAATATTATTATTAATTATTATTATCATTATATATTATATATTATTGTGTATATTATATATATGATATATGTATCTATTATTATTATTACTAGTATTGCTATTATTATTATTATCATTATTATTATTATGTATATCCAATCGTTAGCCTAGGCAAACGAACCAACTCATCCTTTGGGATTTTTAAATAGGCAACCTTGGGCCAGGTAACTGTGCGGGTAGTGCCATCTTGATTCGTGGTGTGTCGCGTGCGTGTCTCCATGTGATAACACTGCGCCTTGATTTCTGGAGCAGGGCGACAGGCCTGCGGGGCTCATTTTCCGCGAATCGGAGGACATATCTCATCAAGTACATCTAGAAATGGAGGAATTGAAGGTTGGTATGATTGATTCACCATAGGGAAAGTGAGCAAAGTATGCCAATGTCTCCAAAAAAGAGCACAATTTCGGAAGCAGCTTGAAGCTGCTGAATATCTATGGCGCACAAGTAAAAACCCAAGCGGGATGATTATTTTGTGAGGCCCCCTTCAGATGGAGGCCACCCGAATAACATCCAACCAGACTAATTTATTGGATTTTATTGGTGGTTTTTTCAACAATGACTAATATTTCATATATGTTGTGTAATAATAATATTTCAAGACTTATATTTATATATATATATGTTTCAACATGATAGTTGGAGTTGGGAAGCCTAGAAAATCATCGCAATCCATGATAATCCCCTACCATCCCAGCACCTTAATGTCATCGATATAATCCAGGATACACTCCTTGGATCATGCTGGCCATGCAGGGCAACACGGGAGTTTACACCGTTTACGCAGACAGGAAACTCCACAGGAAACTCCTAGAAACACGCTCCCAGAAACTCCCTTTTTATGCATCCACAGCTCCCTACAGCTCCCGACCACTGGACTTTTGCACATCCAATTCTGTAGAAAAACCACATTCAAATGGATTCATGCCAAGAAGGTGCAAAAGATTGAGACAGCCCCCCAAAGTATGTGAAAATCTTGCCTGTCATGGAAAATCCCATGGCTTCATCCAGGCTTCATCTAGGCTTCCAGTTTTTGAACATCTTGGGCAGTTTTTTGGGGATTTCACAGGGCCATCAAGGAATCAAGGCACGGTTTGTTTGAGTCGCATCAGGCCCTTGGCCGTTGGGTTGAAGAATAAGGCTTCCACGAGGTAGACCACATACCACACCAGCAGGCCTGGGGCGGTGATCATAATATATCATCATGGTATCAATGGATTGGGTAAGAAAAGTTCTCAACCGGAAACCATGGTACACCCAAATCTAGCGGGCTCCGGAAACCATGGTCCCATCCAATTCTGGGTGGGAATTCCTGGCAAAAAGGTCGAACTTATGAATCACAGCTTTCCACAACTAAGGCCGCACAACTGGGAAATCAAAATGTCTTTCCGCCCCAGATTTTGAGCCCTTCCAATCCGATCCTTTGCTGTAACGCCAGGTACGCATGAAAATTGCGGGCCCGAAGAATTCAGAAACATTGCCTAGTTTAATCTACATGACTGCTCACTAGTGTGAGTTTGAAACCATCCATTCCAAAATATTCCAAATATGTCCAACATATTCTAACATATATGCTAGCCCGAACATCATGCTCACCGCGGATCTATGTATGCCCAGCACGTCCAACCTTTGCATGCTGCAAAATTAGGTTGAATGGCATGATATCCCCAATCTCATGCTCTTCATCAAATCAAATAAGAAATCATCCAGCGCCAAGCGCCTACAAAATGACTTCATTTCTGCGAATCCGTCAATCATCGGGAATTCCCAGACATCAACAAACAAACGCACATTTCAAATATTTCCGCCTGGTTTCCTCTACTGGTGACTATTAAAAAAACGAGGGTTGGTTTCAGGGTGAAACTAAGAAAAGGACACTTTGGCTTTTACCGACAAGACTGGAGGTTTCAACCGTAACAATGTTCCCTTCATCCAATTCTAATTGGATATGTGATTTTTTTTAGTGATTGAAGCTATGTCCCATGCATCCCCTCAACAAGAATAGACTTTTCAAGTGGTTTCATTAAGGTTTCAACGAGTTTCAACCCATTTTGTTGGCCCAGGGACCGTAGGGAAAGTGGAAAAATCCTGCCACCAGCGCCGTGAAGAGCAGAATGGCGACCGTCGCCGTCAGCCGCGAGCGGCGGGCGGCATCGCTGCGGGGGGAGCCATCGCCTTGCGATGCCGGTAGTGTTTGTTGGTTTAGAAATGTGGGTATGGGTCAATACCTATAGATACATTTTTAATGGGATGAACATCCATTTACCAACTATTTTGGGGTTCACTAGGTACCAGGGTTTTGACTCATAGCCATGTTTATAAACCCATTAACTATCTGGTTGGTGGTTGAGCCCTACCCCTCTGAAAAATATGAGTTGGTCAGTTGGGATTATCATTCCCAATATATGGAAAAATAAATAATAATCCAAACCACCAACCAGCCAATTATCTACCAGAAACCATAGAAACTTATGAGCATCCATGAACTACATTAATATATCATATACAGTATCTATATTATCTATACCATAAACCATGAGTTACCATATAGTTATGTGCGCCAACTTAGGTAGCCTGGGGCCTCACCTTGCTTGACGAATATTGTTTGAACCTGCTTCATATTTTTGGGATAATGTTGAAATTGGTAATTTGTGAGTATCTCCACGTATACAAGAGCATTACCCCCCAACAACTATTGAGCTATCCATTTTTGGGCAGTTTTATGATCATTTTCATTGGCATACCCTCTGGTAGACTAACATAGCTATTGAAAATGGCCCATAGAAATAGTGGATTTATCTATTAAAAATTGTGATTTTCCATAGTTATGTAAAGGTTTACCAGAGGGTACCCCACAAGTCACCATGGATGTATATTATATGATTTCCTATGGATAGTCCAATAATTATCAATATATTCATATATATTCCAATTGGAAATCATGGGACCCTCATGGGACCCCGCCCTCAGGCCCTAAAGCCTTTGCTCTGCAACTGTAGATAGCCTTGCGAGTCGGGCGTTGGAATCCCATCCTGGGTGGCGGAGTCGGCTGAACATGGGAAACCCAATGGTGACGACCGTGGGGTACCCGACCTGGTAAACTAACATTTTGCGAACTGGAAAATCACCATTTTTAATGGGTAAAACATGGGTAAAACTATGGAAAGATTCACCATTTTATAGCTGGGTAATTATCCACTATTTCTATGGACCATTTTCCATGTCGCTTTTTGTAAACGTTTGCCAGGCCGGGTACCCCCATTTTGGAAAGCTCTCCATGTGCAGTTCATTTCCCATGGCCCGGTCTCATCTGGATTCCGGAGCATACCCGGCCTGGTAAACAAACAACAAGCTATTGAAAATGGCCCATTTAATCCATTTATAGTTGATTTACCCATTAAAATGGTGATGTTCAATAGCTATGTTAAATTATTAGAGGGTAAACTGTTCCTGCGGGTGTTTCAGTCTCTTTTTCGCGCAAAACACTTTGAGAAATGGCCCTCACTGGCCCTTGAAAATGAGATTGTAACCACTCCGCAAGACTACGGTGTAGCCCATGAGTCGCATGGCTTCCACAAGGTCTTCTCCAGCCGCTTCAATGATCACAAGATCAAAGCTGCATCCCAGCTCGTGAATTCGTGAAAAGATACTTCCTGGTTGGTGGTTGAGCCCTACCCCTCTGAAAAATATGAGTTGGTCAGTTGGGATGATGACATTCCCATATATGGAAAAATAAAAAACAATCCAAACCACCAACCAGCTATAGATATATCTACCAATTATCTACCAGAAACCATAGAAACTCATGAACATCCATGAAAATAAAAAATCTTCCAAACCACCAATCAGCTTCTATCAGATCCTTCAGTATCTATTGACAAGACACTGAAAGTCTGAGAGTTGGTCTCCCCACAGCGCCCTGTTTTCAGATATTCTTTCTGTTGATCACAGACCATCCGCGCATCCGCTCCGGCCACATGATATCGGTAGTCCGGCTGGGGATCGTATTGACGCCGGGTCTTCACCAAAGTGCTCTCCAAAGAGGCTGGAAAGACACGATATTCCATGACGTCGGCGCTCTTCATCAAGGCCATGTTATACAGTTCCACCCGGCCTGCGAAGGGCGAATCCGCGGTGGCATAGCGCCGTCGCAGGGACAAGAAGACTTCGGCTTCGGGCTCAAACAACACCGCGGAATAGTTCAGATAATTGATGAGATAAAATGAATTGGAGTTCCAAACGCCATCATTTGCTCCAATGTCCCAAATACAGCCACCTTTGGGCACCAAGATTCCTTGCTCTTTCAAAGTCACATAGATTTGTCCTTCAGACAAATCAGATCTCAAAGCCGGCGCCATAAGTCCACTTAGTGGGATGAAGTTGGCTCTGAGGAAACGATATTTGGTCATTCGTTGCCAGGTCAGAAAGACCCCCAAGCAGCTCGCCAGAGCCAGAAAGAGGAGCTTTTTACGGCGAGGGAAAACTGGGAAGCAGCAAACTTTGGCCAAGGAACCCCCAGGGTTTTCCTTCATCCATCTGTTGAAAGGTACACAGCGCCCATGGCTTGCTTAGGACTAGGGTGTTTCATAGCCGTATTTCTGGGAAAATGATCAACGACCTTGAGATTTTGCCGTACCCTATGATGTAGCAAGCAAAGCAAAGAAAAGCATGACTTTCCATGACTTGCGAAAAATCATGGAACATTCTAACAAATGCAGCCGTTCGAAATGGAACAGTAACACCCACTCTATCTGCACTGGCACCTTCTTTTCCAAAGACTGACGAAACACAGAATTGAACGGCAACTGGAAAGAAAACCCCGTCCATGACCCAATTGACACTGTTACCCAAAATTGTTCTGCATTTTCGCGGATGACTGGGTGTTCCCCAATATTCACAGGGTCAAATATTTTTTTCAGCTCCGTTTGATGCTCAACGCTTCATCATTTCGGGTCACTCTACACATCTCTACACCATTGTATTGGGTTTTTTGTTGGAAAATCCGCAGGAAAATCCAACGTTTCAGAAGGGAAAAACCTAGGAGTTGCTACCTTTTTCCTCAAATCATTCTCATGGGATTGTCCAGAGATGAACTCAACCTTGAAAATATGCGAGTTTCATACAAAAAATGAACAAAAAAACCATAGAACACTTCCCGGTGTGGCTAAATCCCCAGTTCTTGTGGACAAACCCACAGAAAAAATCCCAAAAATTCGCATCATCTTGCCCCAAGAATACCGTCTTTTGGTTCTGAAATCCCGATTTCTTCTGGATACATCCAGCATCAACCCACAAATCCCAAAAATGCTCATCATTCTCCAACATCCAGCATCATCATCATCATCATCATCATCATCATCTGCGGAATTTAACAGCCCCAGGGGATAAACAGTAGGTTGTCAACCAGATACCTTTCAAGATCTTAAAATGTGAGTTCTTATGATGTCACTCCCAGTGAAATCTCTGTTCTGATCTTTTCCATAATCGCGGTGTGGCCCTTGAGCCAGATTCCGGGATGGAATTCATTATTCCATGGACAGCACATCCAGCCTTTGGCAGGATGAAAAACTGTTTTCTTTGCATCAGTTTGGGTTAGATCCAAGTCCTTCAGTTCTGTTCTCTCACAGCCTACTCACTTGGAAATTCTTGTCGACCCAAACGTTGACCTAATTAGCACCTTCTATGGTGCAAAAGTTGGTGTCAAGCAATTTCTTCTGTGTCACATGCAAAACAATGAGTGAACAGCAGTGAACGAAATTTGCAAATCAGTCCAAATTTAAAGTGGATCTAAGTGACAAATTCTGAAACTATGTCTCACTGTTCTTGGCTGAGATGGTCATTCGCTCAGACACTTGGCTTGTCTACTTTCCTGCTATCACTACGTTTCCACCACTTCTCAAGTGGCTCTTTCTGCAGTTCAGAACATTCAAGCAAACATTTGGTTCCACCAAATGTGAAGATTGCACAAAACCAAAAAAAACGGAGAAATATGTGCAACTGATTATGGCTTCGCAAATTAAATTCGAGATCACAACTGCGAGACTCTCTGAACTGAGTGCACGGGCACAATCCAAATAAATCGCACTGCGCTAAGCACTATAGGTCAATGCTCGGATGCTTGTAGTTACATGTGGTTGCCGATGGCTTCTGAAGACAAGCAAATGGCATAAAGTCTAGAGTGTTGGAATCGGTTTCTCTCACATTTTCCACAACTGTTCTCAGTTGTGAGCAGCTTTCCCATCTGAAAATATTTCTGACTGTCGCAGTGGAGCACGCACTCCCAAGAAATTTAGTTCAAGCTCTCGTGACATCTGCTGCACTAAGTTTATGTCTACCGACGGATGCATCAAAGATGCACAGACATTATCAAACTAAATCTCTATGGAATGAGATCCTCACTCTTTGCACTGCACCTTTGGATTCACAATTCCGGCAGGAATTGTGCAAAACTTGGCTTATCACTGTCCAAAAATCAATACTCTTTCTCAGGAGAAAATTTCGTGTGTTCTGCACCAAAAATCAACTGTGCTTTGGCGTTTTTGATCAAGAAAATCATTTCAATTGGTGTTGAGCACCAAACGGCATATGCTTCATGAATTTAAGCCTAAGCGGCTGAGATTTTGGATCTGAAGCGCTGACACGATTGTTAACATGCACCTCTGTCCCAGATGGTGCATTATATTCACACCCCCTTTCGTGTCATGGCGGAGGATCTGCACACAAGGGAAAATTCGATGTACTGAAGTGCAAATGATTGCAAGTGTCAAAAGGCTGGAAGTCACATGGGATTGCATGAGTCTTAAAAGATCTGCAATGATGAGACTAAAGGAAAAATTGACATCTTTTGCCTTCGCTCGCCACTGCTTCTCAAATCTTCTCATATCCAACATGTCCCATGGCTATATAATTCAAAGGTTGGAATACTTTGCTGAAAACCTGTCACCTCATATAAACCCGAAGTTCACTAAGTTTCAGGCTGCCGAGATAGGAAATTCAGCCAATCTCTTTCGTGAAAATCGAAAATCCTCAGGTTGTTTCGGGTCCCACATCAGATAGGCGTTGTCTGGCCCATGCGGTCGGAAATCATAAAGCTCTTTCTCGAAAATGCTTTTCACAGAGGCGATGAGGCACCCACACAATTTCCAGGGATACCTTTCAGTGTTTGTCCAGTTGATCTCATTAAAATGCTTATGACGTCCATCATCGCAAGAGCAAACTGAAAAGCATGCCAAGGACTGCACAATCAAAGGATGGTTGCTGACAAATTGAAGAATCTTGCTGATCGGTTCTGCGTCAAGTTGACAATATTGGACAAACTGGCTATAAAGAGGTTGTTTACTACATTTCAACAGCTCCTGCAACTCAGTTCTGGTCCAGTATTGATTTCGCTTGCGAAGTTCAAATGACCAAAGGAGGACATGCGGTATCAGTTCAAAACAAAATCCAATCAACCTCAGAAATTCCTGCATGCTTTCTGCCTTCAAATCCTCATTCTTTGATAGGCGTTGGAGGCTACTACCTCCAGTGCAAGGCAACGAAATATGCATGTATGATGGTTTCATCGCTTTCTTGAAATCCTGTAAGCATATCTTAATATCTTTCCAATATTCTTCCAGGTGTGAAGGTTCAGTACAACAGACAATGAGGGTCCCACGCTTCAAGTCTTTGAATGCTGTTTTGGTCAGATGTGAGCTACTCTCACAGCCAATTTCCAGCACTAAATACGCAAAATCATGGCAAGAAACATTTGAAATCTCACACGCTTCAATGAGGACACACTCCTTGGAAAAATATGAAAAGACTACAGCAGGCATGAGGATTCTGTCGCGTTCCTTTGCGACATCTTTCTCGGTGGACGAAACTGCTTGCTGTTGGATTTTGTTCTCCCCCTTTGGCTTCTTGGCTGATTGGGCTTTGGACGAAATCTTCTCAGGCATTACTTCAGACATTTCTGGGGCCTCGTGGAATCCCATGGCCACAAGATGTTTCATAAACAGTCGCAGTCCTAGAGTTTTGGTAAAGAGATCAGCTATTTGTTCTTCGCCTTCAACCCAAGTCAATACGATATATCGCTTCTTTACAAGGTCCTGGCAAAAACAAATTCGCAATTCCACGTGGCGAGATCTCCGCTGCAGTCCTGAAGCCGACAAAACTCTGATAGCTGCTTGTGAATCACATCTGCACTCAATCTCGACCTTTGGCCTCTCTTCCGTGATATGTTCAGTCGCAAACAAAAAATTGATTAGTCGATGGATAGCTTCGGCATGTTGAACTCCTTCATGGAGAGATGTGATCTGCGAATGGGTGTCAAAGAAGAAATGCTGTGAAATTCTACTTAGTCCAATTGCTTCCTGCATGCAGTCAGCAAGTGCCGACAATTCAGCTTCACAACTGCTGGTAGCTACGATCTGTTGAATTCGAGAGAATCCCTTTACCACCGATCCTCGATAGAAAGTCACACATCCACTTATGGATCTCCTGCGCAGCATTCGGAGAGGTGCCCAAGAAGCATCGCAATACATGATGAGTTTGTGAGAATCAGTGTCGAATGGCTTTGCTTCTGGTGATGGAAAACATTGCTGCATGCTCTTTAAACTACGAAGCCACCTCAACACAGCTCGCATAGCATGCTCATGTGCATCGGTCGGCTCGGCCATACCTGTGGCCAACAAGGCGCAATAAATGCACAGAAATACCATGGTTTGGCTCATCCAACTGAGTTTCCCGAGTGCAGCTCGGTATTTCAAAGCAGCTTCTTGCGAAATTGGATCTGCTTTACTCTCGTTATCGAGGATTGGTCTCAGATCTGGTGGTGGCCTGCTGGCTGCATTAGAAATCTGATACGATTCAAATACACTATCCAAATACGTATCATCCAACTTCACTGTGAGGGTCCGACTGCTTGGCTTTCTCTCAATGGTGCGTCCCAGGAATCGAAGGCTCCCACCTCCATGTTCCGAACTGTTGATTTCACCAGTTTGCTTTATTCTAAGATGATTGGCGAGATGATTGAACACAATCATCGCTTCTTCCTTGGAACTGGCAAAGACTAATAAGTCATCAACATAGGCAATAATTTGAACCAATTTGTTTGTTTTGCCTTTTCCTACCTTTAAATACCCAGCAAAAACCGTGGGCTCAATAGGGCTTGGGTGTAAACCTAGTTCTTGGACCAAATGTGAGAGGTGTTCAACCCAGGCAAGACCAGATGTTCTCAGGCCATTGATGGCCTTTTCAGCAATCAAGCAGATCGGGCTACCGTCCATCAGGGTCATGGAAGAAGGAGGAAACTTCAGTAAAACTTTTATTGGCTTTCCAAGCTTCATTCCAAGGGGTGATGCCATAAACGCAGCACTCACGTCTATACCCATTACATATAAATCATCTGCTCCGGCGGTTGCAAGCATGATTCTAAGTGATTCGATGGAACTGGTTGGGGAACTGACCATTAAGTCTCTGGCGGATGCCTGACCTTTAGCCACTTCTCGGGCTACCAGCCTCATTCGCACATTTGTGTCGTCCTTCTGAACACACACCCAACGACAACTGATAATTGGAATTCCCCATTTCTTGGCAAGAACTTTGGCTTCTGACTCTGGAATTGGCTTCCCAACGTGTTGCGAAGTCATCGAGGTGACTTCAGTAAACATACCTTTGAAAGCAAGTTCGTTGTCAAGATACTGGCCAGTTGCATCAGAAATCACATATCCAGGGAAAACTACATAGATGGGTGTTCCGCACAGATCTGCTTTCTCACGGCGTGGTTTACTACCTTTCACCTGATAAACACTCTGCATGAAACCCACGTGTCTGTTCTCGATGCTTTCCAATTCATATTCATCAAAACGAGTCACCTGATCAACAAGCATGGCGTCATCTTGATTCCCATTGGATGCCTCTGCAAAATCTACCAAATCAATTTCAACATCATCCTGATCTGCTACCATGTCAACATCAGGCTGGAAATCAACATGACTATTCTCAGCTCCTGGCACATCGTCCTTTCCCAAGATGGAAGGAGAGTACTCACCCCCTTCCGGCTCTGCCCCATCCGCCAACTGGGCAGTGGGATCTTGCAGAAAGGCTGGTCCGGGCTGTTTACCCCGCAAACGGGGATACCGAGAAATTGAAGACTCTTGCGCAGCTGACTCGCGACCAAGTTCAATTACTCTGACATCCGGGCGATGACTGTCATGTTCTTTGCGGTATGTGGAATGCTTTGAAACCTCAAGAGATGGCTCACGCTGTTTTCTCAACCAGTCAATGTATCTATCGACACATTTTCTGAAATGCACACGACTTCGAAAACTGTCTCTTTCACAAGTTCCACAACCAGGTGTCTTGCCATGCTGTCTGATCCATTCTGCAGGAACATTCTTGATGTCCCCGAAGGATTTGGCAGGGATGATCTTCGGTCTACTCTGGTTAGCATCATCTTCCAATGTCTGTGGATCTGGCTGCAAATCATCTTTCGGCCTACTGGAATCAAACTCCAAAAGCATGGATGGACATAAAAGACGGTCAAATTCCAACGGATGAATCCACTTTATACTTTTGGCAGTAAAAACAATTTCCTCCCCTTCTACTCTAAGGCAACAAACGTCTCCCAAAGAGTTGAAGTCAGGGCGAAGATAGACTGCACGTTCAAATCTAGATACCACCCGGCCTTTAAGGCTTTTGGGAACTTCTGCAAGTACAACTGAACCATATAGGCCTGTCGCTCTCTTGATGTCCCTCCCCAATGCCAAAGACTTAGGGCTACTCTTAGTGTCCAAATGAGACCCATGCAAGTTTGAACAAAAACAAATGTAGGCAAGTGCTGTGTTAATAGCAGCTCGACTCTCAAAATTGATATCCAACCCATTGCTTCTGAGGTCCTGCCTCAAAGTTGCCAAACCCTCTTTCATGACTCTCACAGAATTTTCTGCGGCACCTACAGATTGATGCGCTTGCGGGGCCCCCCGTACGATTGACAAGGCTCTACCTACATCAATCCCTCGAAGCAAAGCAGTCACTGCTTGTTCAGCATCTGTAAGAATTTCTAAGGGATATTTCGAAGGCCCAACAAGGTTGAATTCTGCAAGCCAAGCTTTGACCCATTGCTGAGTGGACCGCGCGTCGGTCTCAACTGGTGCAATACCTCGCATCCCAGTGATAGCGTCAGCCAAAATCAAATACTTATAAGTTGAAGGTGCACGCATCCCAGTTGGAATGAACAAGAAGTCACAAATCAGCTCGCTTTGCATGGCGTCTTTGCGTTTCCGTCTACGATGGCTGGTGGACTTGGCTGCAACGCATGTTAGACAGTCTGGATGAAATGGAAAATGACCCTGCATACGATGTTCCTGCAACTTGTCCAAATTCTTCCTATCCTTTCTCAAAATGGATGGATGACTATGCTCACCGCTCTCCACCTGCCTGGAATCATCAGGACCTGCCAGAAAAGGTGAATTGGAAACATCTGCATCGAGTTCGGTTGCGTGATTGGGCTCAAAATCATAGTCAAACGGCTCGCTGGAAAACTGAATTCGTTCAGCCTCCAGCTGATCACGTATGGAAACTTCATTGGGGTTCGGATTCAAAGTGCTAGAAACGGCTGCGGGATCCAGTTCTCGGATATCCGTATCCGCTGAGCGCTTTGTTGTCATTACAAATGGCTGGTCTTCAAATGCAAGCTCTTCGGAATTCACCATCTTCTCAACCGATTTCCTTTCCAAACTTTTGTCACTTGGCACATCGATTGGCATGTGTTTGCTGTCATGCAAAATCCATGGAACATTTTGCCATGTCACACTTGACAGTCTGAAATTGCCAAAGTGCACGGACACCTCACCGCCGTCACTACCAAGACTCCATCCTTTTCGAAGCAAATTCCCCACTGAGAGGACATTATTTGGAGCATCTGCAACAAACGCCGAAATCCAGCATTCTTTCAAGAAAGTTTTGGACGGATCATTGGTTGCGACCATGGTGAAAAACACTCGTAGACAAACAAGAGAAATTGGAAAGATCACTTCGCCTGATGCTGTGGAAAATCCCGGTCCCGAATTTGGTTTCAAACTCACGGACTTGACAATTCGGTATCGATCTACAAATCGTGCGCTCACAACAGAGGCGCTGGCTCCTGAGTCAATGAGCCACCAATCAGCATCACGATGGCTATCCGAGGCTTGCTGCAAACATCTTGTTTCATTGGAATTACTCATTGGGCATAAAAAAGGCATGAAAAACAGATTGTCTGTTTGCAAGTGGCTTGAAAACTCTGAGTCAGGAAAACTTTGATCAGCACATGAAGGAAAAACGCTGCAACAACAATGCTCAACGCTGCATGCCGACAAAGTGTCAGAGTCAAACGAGACGTTCTTGCTCTGCTTCTGCAAATGGTCAAGGGACTTTTCAAAGTTCAACACCTTCTGTTGGTACCACTGGCCAATGAAAGACTTCATTGGTGGCTGATGGTCCGTAGAACTGGATCCAGTCCCATCACCTTCAGGCGGATTCTCGCCTTCCTTGTGCTGCTCCACAAGTTCATTGATCTTGCCTTTTCCGGTACCTTTCTTTCCCTGACCACTGCCTTTGCCCTTTCCACCACTGTTGTTCTCTGGCCCCTTTTTCTCCTTGGAATCTGATCTCTTGCTATTCTTGGCAGCAGTACTCATGTCCAGCGGCTTCCCATTGGAATCTTTCTTGGCATGACAATTTGTCTTGTAATGACCTTTGCGACCACAACGGAAGCAAGTATCATTCTTTTCTTTCTCATTCTCGTCCTTTCCTGCTGAACCGCTCCTGCTGCTTGAGTTCTCCTTTCCCTTCTTGCCTTTCCCTCTTCCTTTTCCCTTTTTTCCACCATCCAAAGCACTGTGCATGTAGTGCGAATTGGTGTTTCCAGAAATCTCTGTCCAAATTCTGGAACTGGATTCATACCTCAAAGCTGCGGCTTTCAAGTCTACATACTCATCGGTTTTGGAATGAAGCATCACATAGTCACGAGCTGAACCAGTTAGGCTACGAAAGAGGATCATGCTAAAGTCCGAGGATTGAATCAACAGTCCATCCCGACTCAAATGAGTAGGCAACATTGCGAGCAATTTCTGATAACGGCTCTCTTCATAGTCAAGATTTTGGATCAGCTCAGTGATGCTGGCTGCTTTGAAAGTACGATTCACTAAAGCACTACGAAAATGCAAAATTTCCTGTCTTGATTTCAGCATGTACTCTGCCACGATAAGCCGAAGTGCTTCGAAGCCATTCTTTGGTCCGGGCTTTTCCTGATATGCCAGCAGAATTATTCTTGCTTTGGCCGTCTGACCAAAAATCTGCCGCAACATACCAAGTAGACGGGCTCCACGTGCAAGCTGCGCTGTGCTCAGCTGGTGGTTGGGAATCGCATCAAGACAACTGGCTGAAAAACGAATTTCATGGGCAAATTCATGATTGATCAGGCCAACCCAACTTACTAGGTTTTCTACAAATGATTCGATGCCCAAAATTTCATCCAAGCGTGTGCGCCATTTCGATGAATCCACTGAAGGCATGGCGGGCAGCCATCGATCTGACTTGGCCAATGCATCAAGTCCGACCGAAGCTCCCACTGTCTCCGAGCCAGCTTGATTCATGACCCGGGCCTGACTGCTCTCCACACCTGGAATGCGCACAGCTGGATTAGTGGCTGTTGGGGCACTCGACAAGTCACCAAAACCAAGTCCTCCGCCAAGAGGCGAAGAGAATGGGCTGGACAAACTCTCGATCTTCCTGGAATCTGTGGCGTGCGAAGTCGGATCAACAGGCGTGTTGCTACCTGCAGGGATTTGTGCTGCTGCATTCTGCGCAGCACTTTGCAAGGAATTCAATTGAACCTGTTGACTTTGAAACGCTTTGCTGGCAGCAAGAAGGGCTGACTGTTGTCCCTTCATCTGCTCAACCACAGTCTCCAGATTCTTTCCCATATTCACTAAGTTCGCTTGGAGTTCATGAACCTGCTTCTCAAGCGCAAGAGTTTTGGCATCTGGCTGCATGGATCCAAGGGACGGAACAGGCAACGATCTGTGACGCTCAGAGACCATCATTGGGCGACCACTTTCGATCCTTTGACGCGATCTCCCACGGTCATCAAGTTCACGAGACCGCTCCCTTCCAGAGGCCATGGCTGCACACCGGAAAAACTGGTTGTAATTCTATGTTGTCCCTATTGGGGGCGTTGTCCCAACTGAAAACTGGATCAACTACTTTCTGAGCACCACGTGCTCCGCTACCATGCGGAATTTAACAGCCCCAGGGGATAAACAGTAGGTTGTCAACCAGATACCTTTCAAGATCTTAAAATGTGAGTTCTTATGATGTCACTCCCAGTGAAATCTCTGTTCTGATCTTTTCCATAATCGCGGTGTGGCCCTTGAGCCAGATTCCGGGATGGAATTCATTATTCCATGGACAGCACATCCAGCCTTTGGCAGGATGAAAAACTGTTTTCTTTGCATCAGTTTGGGTTAGATCCAAGTCCTTCAGTTCTGTTCTCTCACAGCCTACTCACTTGGAAATTCTTGTCGACCCAAACGTTGACCTAATTAGCACCTTCTATGGTGCAAAAGTTGGTGTCAAGCAACTTCTTCTGTGTCACATGCAAAACAATGAGTGAACAGCAGTGAACGAAATTTGCAAATCAGTCCAAATTTAAAGTGGATCTAAGTGACAAATTCTGAAACTATGTCTCACTGTTCTTGGCTGAGATGGTCATTCGCTCAGACACTTGGCTTGTCTACTTTCCTGCTATCACTACGTTTCCACCACTTCTCAAGTGGCTCTTTCTGCAGTTCAGAACATTCAAGCAAACATTTGGTTCCACCAAATGTGAAGATTGCACAAAACCAAAAAAACGGAGAAATATGTGCAACTGATTATGGCTTCGCAAATTAAATCCGAGATCACAACTGCGAGACTCTCTGAACTGAGTGCACGGGCACAATCCAAATAAATCGCACTGCGCTAAGCACTATAGGTCAATGCTCGGATGCTTGTAGTTACATGTGGTTGCCGATGGCTTCTGAAGACAAGCAAATGGCATAAAGTCTAGAGTGTTGGAATCGGTTTCTCTCACATTTTCCACAACTGTTCTCAGTTGTGAGCAGCTTTCCCATCTGAAGATATTTCTGACTGTCGCAGTGGAGCATGCACTCCCAAGAAATTTAGTTCAAGCTCTCGTGACATCTGCTGCACTAAGTTTATGTCTACCGACGGATGCATCAAAGATGCACAGACATTATCAAACTAAATCTCTATGGAATGAGATCCTCACTCTTTGCACTGCACCTTTGGATTCACAATTCCGGCAGGAATTGTGCAAAACTTGGCTTATCACTGTCCAAAAATCAATACTCTTTCTCAGGAGAAAATTTCGTGTGTTCTGCACCAAAAATCAACTGTGCTTTGGCGTTTTTGATCAAGAAAATCATTTCAATTGGTGTTGAGCACCAAACGGCATATGCTTCATGAATTTAAGCCTAAGCGGCTGAGATTTTGGATCTGAAGCGCTGACACGATTGTTAACATGCACCTCTGTCCCAGATGGTGCATTATATTCACAGTCATCGTCATCGTCATCATCATCGTCATCATCATCATCATCATCCTCGTCATCATCATCATCATCATCATCGTTATTCAATTACATTTTATCATTATTGGAAATTATTGTCATTCTCACGAAAGCTAGCGTCAGCTCGCTATAGTCTTCTTGCTTTAGCACGTATTCCGGGGCTCCCCAAGGACATCACGTGATTTTTCCCGCGAAAGGGCCCCCCCCTGCCCCCTCCCCCATATATATCATTGTTATATATCATATATCAATATATCATTGTTGCATCCTCGTTGGGACGAACAATGCCGCGACACGATGATGACAGTCCCTCCGCAACTCACCTCTTCCCTTCCTTCTTTCTCCTACCCCGCTAGCTTTCGTCATCCACCCCCGGCCTCAAGTATATATATATATATTTTTTTTTTGATATTATAATATAATATATAATATATGCCTATAGGAACACTGAACTATATATCATATATATCACCTTCGCATCACTAAAGCTGAACATACCTCAACACTGACAATGGATTTCGACAATTTTTGCCAAATTTATAGGCATTCAGACCTACACAGCCTTGCAAAGCTACGTCTTAACCTGTTTCAACGGAGTCCTTGGCAGAATTCAAGGTTGGACTTGGCAGGAGTCGGGTATTTTAGAGAGGTTATTCAGCGGTATGTTCTGCAGGCTCTAAGCTTAGAATATTCGTGAGGTCTTGAAGACCAAGCTACAGCTTTCCACAGTGCCAAACCTCTGATTTTGTGAAACGTTTGCTGGCTTTCTGGTTAGATCTGGTTAGGCATGTGGAGGATGTAGACAGCAGCAAACTCAGAATGGGATTGACCTACCATATACTAGAAACATTCCCTGCCGAACTGCAGGCAATGAGCTGGTACTCTCAGACAGAGATGCACACTTCAGAGAGAAGGCACGCTATGTTTGATTGAGCCAGTCATGCTGGCATTGCATGGTATTACGGCATTTGCCAACCTATTGAAAAGCATGAACAAAATACATCCTTCCATAGGGCTGCAGACTAAGTGCCTAGTTGGTGTCATTTTCGGCAGGTCAATGAGCTGAGATCATCCACGGCCTGCGCCTTGCCCCTTCCGATGCCAGCAGCTGACATGGCGCCTTGGATATCTTGGATGGGAGGGAGCTGAGGAGCGCCTCAAAAAATCACCAGATTTTGCTGGACATTTTTTCTATTTTTGTTTTAATACTGGAAAAACCATGAGTTTTTCCATGTTTTTCCCCTGGGTTGGTGCGTGCTTCCCATTGGATTCCCAGGTGCTAGCTGCACGTGCAAGCGCTGTGCAGGCTGGATGGGAACAACTTCCCGTCCTGATCAGACCTGGATGTTTTAGATGGTAAAAGACAGGGAAAACACCATGGGAGAAGGAGACAGAGACGAGAGACAGAGCCTTTTCAGCTGATTTTGGGCTTCCCTTTCGACAGCACAGGCCAGCTACCAGCTGCAGCCCCCGAAAGGTCTATTGCCATTGCATGCCACAGGCGCCAAAGTAACGAAGCCGCGGACATGTCTCGGGTATGGGTCAAGATTTTTCGACCCGGGGCCCAGAGATCATCTAGAACTATTTAGATGGGCAACTTTTCGACATGTATAAATAAACAAATAAATAGATAAATAAACAGATATAGACTTTAACATAGATATTAGTTTTTCCAGATGACTTATGATAATCTCATCACTTTTCCGTACCAAATTTTGAAGAATCTCCATGTGTCCCTACCCTGACAGGTCCTTCATTCAGCACTGCCTCCACATTTGCGTCACTGTCTTCAGCCCAACAAGGGCCAACAGCTCAGATTGAGTTCTGGAAGTGGAAAATCCACCATTTTCAGTACTGTGAGAAAAGAGACGTACATATATATAATTATATATATATAATATTAATATTATATATATATATATATAAAGAGAGAGAGAGAGTTTTTTTTCTCCACTTTGGATTGGTTTGTCAGAATTAACTTCCTTGTGGAATTTTCAGGTATCTCGCGGCTCGCAGTTCTTATGGCTTCTGAACATTTGCTGTTGGCTCCTGACATCCTTGATGATTTTCTCGCGTTTTTTATTTTGTTTTTCGAAGCCTTGGGTGGCTGCAAATCTGAAGTGACAATCGGCTCCTTCAGAGTGCAACCCAAAAAGGTGCGTGGCACGGCCACTGCAGCAGCAAGGGCTGCTGCATGAATCAGGAGATGCATGAAAGTCAGGGTTCTGAGCAAGAGTTCATCAGTGAGATGAATGTTGGGCGAATACAGAGAGGGAACCAAATTTGCGTTGATGCGAAAAATTGAACAATAAGAAACGACAACCAACTGACTTGTTTGAAAGATTTGAAAGGATCTGCGAAGTCTTGCCTGGCTGCCTGATGTAGGTTAGGATGGTTGGGACCAGGCTGCTCGAAGCAGCATAGCCCTTACAGCACTAGTGCTCCAGAACCTGGTGGCAGGGATCCAGACCTGGACCCAAGATATTCTCAGACCGAGCCCCAAAAGAATCCAAAAGAGCCCAAATTTCTGGAGCACCGGTAGAGTCGAGCTGACCAGAAGCGCCAGGCAAAATTCGGACAGCAGCTCTGAGAGCTTGAAAAGCAGTGCTGCAGTGGTGAGGACACAGTGTCCATCTGTATCCATTTGTCCTTTAGAATCCAGGTTTACTGCACTAGGATGCAATAGGTAAATCTCAATCACCACCATCTGCGTGCGCTGCACCCAGCTGTGCTTCAAAGCAAGCATTCCAAATGCGGGTGCCGAACCGCTTCCTCCATAGAGGCATGGCGACCTGCGTGGTCTTAACACCGAAACCTGCCCTCGCTGAAAACATGATGCTTGGAAATCACTGTGGTCCAAACTCAAAGGTTTGACCGAATGGAAAATCAGACCCATTTTCTAGCCCCTTTCAGGCACAACATTGAGTCATACCTGAAGAAGTGGATAGCACGTACGGCTCTTTGGCTCCAAAATGTCGGCGCAGCTGGACATAGCCATGGCTACATCGGCTACGTCTGTGTTGACTGCGAAAGCAGAAGACTGGTCGGAGTGCTCTTCACGTTTGCTAATTGATACCCCAGACTTTCTTCGGAGTGACTCTGATTGGACCACTAGTCGCTTGGACTGGGGTTTTGGTCTCGATAAAAATGTCTCACTGGCTTTGCTGGTAATGCGGTTTCTCATAGCAAGAGATTAGCATGCTTCTTGAAGTGTCTGCCTGCGAGCAGGTCCAGCAAAGCTTTCATCCAAGCAGACCAAGAGCGAGCTATTGTCCTTGTGCGAGCAACGCGGTGTGGATTGTTCTGGCAAGAAGAGTGAGGTGATCAAAGCTTTGGTTTCAAGCTTTCTGGGACCTGATGTACCATCAGATGGTGTTCGCATGTGCCACCCTGGAATTGCAATGGGTTATGACACAGAGTTGAAGAATCCAGCGCCTGTGCCTCAGAACCCCCCACCTTACCGCCCTGAAATCTTTAGCTGATTTGACAAGATTTGACATTTCATGACATTTCTTCCTCACTTTCATCCCAACGAATCCTGGGTCAGCTGGGTCAGCTGGGTCAGCTGGGTCAGCTGGGTCAGCTGGGTCAGCTGGGTCAGCTGGGTCAGCTGGGTCGGCTTTCAGGTGGTGTGCCTATCGCTTGAATCCTCAAGAGCAGCGGCAAACGGACAACGCTCGCAAGGGCTTTGAACTCGATCCTGCACTGAAAGCAGCTGGCTCCTCGATTGAGAATGATTGAGATGTATAGCTTCAGCGGAGAGACATGTAGGACACTGAATGCCAGCGAACTAATTATATAGCATCCATATAGCGGTATGATATGATCAAGCAAATCAGGGAGAAATAGATAGATGATTAGATGTGTGCATCCGCATGTGCACATAGATTATATATGATTATATAGATACATCAAAAAACATGGAACAGATCTGACGTCTGACACGCCATCACTTGGCCCGGATCTGCCTCGGAGGCATTCAGCAGACGCCTCCGGCGAGTTACAGGACTTGCCGAACATGTCTTTAGGGGTTTTCAGCGTACGCTCGGCTATAGACACCATCAGTATCCATCAGTTCGCCGCGCGCAAAGCCAATGCAGAATCTTCTTGAGCTGAAACGACTGAAACTGGAAATGTGCCGAACCCTCGCTGCAGGAATACAGGCTTTGATAAAGGGCACTTGGCACCGTCACTCGCAATGAGTTTCCAGAAGGATAAGCTGAAGAGGATGGATAGAAGCCCTTGGATCGCCAGCTACTTTGCCAGCAACATTGCCCCGCAGCCCCTTTGCTGCAAGAAATTTCAGCAGAAGTTGGAATCATACGGATTTGATGAGAAAAATCAGAATCCCAAGGTATGATGAGATGAACCAAAGATGCGGCTTGGCTTGGCTGAACAGCTCTAAACGTGTCCAATTCTGGCAATTGTTTCCAGATTGTCCAGATTGTCCAGATTGTCCAGATTGTCCAGATTGTCCAGGTTGGCAGGAACTGGAAGAAGCTTTGCACAAGTATGCGGAAAACCTGCCAGAGGCTGGGGATGGCTGGTACACATTGCACGTTGCACGTGGCATTTCCGACGCCCGCTGAGTCGGATCCCGGCGTCTTTGTGGTCTCCGGCGTCAGCTATTGGAACCGCGAGAAGCCAAGGAGGTGGGACGGTGATGGCGTTCCCAGACTGCATGAAAAAACCCGCAAATTGTGGGTGATTTTAGGGCCATCATCACGCTGCATGTTTTTGGGGTCGATAGGTTTTAGATGGTTTGGAGCCAATCACGCGTATCTGTACATCACAAAATTTGTCGAAGAGGAATGAGGTTACCTTACACATCCTTACACTGTGTGGAGAGTATCTATTCTTCAGCTGACTCCGTCGAGGAATGCTTCTTGGAATGCCCTTGTGGGGATGATTGCGGCTGTCGCGTGTGTGGCAAGACTTTCGTGACAGTGCCTACCTTTTACTGGATACTTGTCTTGATGGATTGGGTGTTCAGCGCTTGGCTGAGGTCAGATTCAGTGTGCACTTTGCATCACTTTGCTGTTCTTTTGTTCTAGGAACAGGCCTGCCTCAATCCGTCCCTTGGATCCAAGGAAGGCCGCCTGTGATCCAACGCGAGGAAATTCCTTTGCAGTTGTTGCAGAGAATGATCCGACCTCCAGCACTTTGGCTGGTGGCCGAGCTGGATGGCCTCCCTCCGCCTTCAAAACGTACTCGGTGGACGATCTTCAAGGTTTCTTTGGATTCAAGCTGAATTTCCCCACGGAATGTCACACTGACACAGCCAACACTCTGGTTCCCGACTGGAATCAGGACCGAGGAGATCCAGTGATTCCTTCTACTGCACAGCATGGGAACTTGTCGATTGATTTGATAAACCTCGGAGGCAAACAAACGCGTCATGTACAAAGAAAAGGTGTGGTTGAGATTCGAGACAGCCTTTGGCCCCTCAGCGGATTTTCATGATGCCTTCACACTGGAACCGCCGCCACCCAAGTCTTCCGAGACGCCTGGATGGAAGGCAGACTGCGACTCCCTGATTGCACAGCAGCTTCCAAAGTTGAAGGAGTGTAGTCAGTCGAGGGCTGGGATCCAATTCCAATTCTCTGGTCCAAACAAAGGTGGCACGTTTCTCTTCAAGCTCTCCTTGACTGCCCCTGGTGGGGAGCTAAGCCACAACCAATGGGCCGCACGAGTCACGGGAGGAGCAAACACTCCGGAGATGGTGGCAATGGGAGAAGGATTTCAACTCCTTCCATCCGTTGCACCCGATTCACCCGATGGCCCTGATGGCCCACCTTCTTTGCCCAACGCACGTGGTCATTTCTATCAATATTGGCCATTCTATGCGACTGCGTTTCTGCTGGTCTTTCTTTGCCTCGCAGCTTTCCTACGTCGTGGATGTTCTCGCCACACAGTGCGTGAGCGTCGCCTGATTGTACTTGTATGTACTTGTGCCATCTTGTGCCTACTGCTTTCTGGACCAATTGAAAGCATCAGAGGGGTTGCATCCAAGTGTACCCAACCCACAGGGCATTTTATTTGCAAAAAGGCTGTAAGAGAGGTGCAAAACCAATCAACATCATGTTTTTTCCCCCTGCCAAGGTGAACTTGAGGCGGCACTTGAACGGGAGAGGGCCACAGTTCGGGAAGTCAATGCAGAGTTACAGCGACGAAGCATGTATCCTCAGCAGCAACCCACCAGAGGCATCGAGATGTGGGACCTGCGACAAGCGCGGCGCTGAAGAAAACTTGAGAGTGTCATT
The DNA here is from genome assembly GCA_947184155.2 of Cladocopium goreaui. NCBI lineage: Eukaryota > Dinophyceae > Suessiales > Symbiodiniaceae > Cladocopium > Cladocopium goreaui. The sequence continues at coordinate 299,609 of CAMXCT020002035.1, forward strand.
AAAGTGTCACTGGTACCCTCTAGTAAATTCATATAGACCCTGGCAGTCATCGGGGTTGGAAGACTAGTTTCCACGAAAGATGGGTGATTTTCGGGGTCTATGTTTACCAGAGGGTAAACTACATATCTGCTATATGTGTAGCTCATTGGTGCTCTTAGATGCTTGATCAGATTCTGATGCCAGGTCATTGCTCATGTCCGTTCAGATATGGAGATGGAGCTCATGCATCCTTGTTCCAAAAGAATTTCAGACATTTTTGTCATTTTCTTTTGGGCCCAAGTGGTTCCTAAAATGCGAATCACATATGTAGGTCTCAAGTGCATGTGAGGGTGCCATAGACTGTGCCTGCTGGCGAACGGCCGGCGCCCCAAATGGTGTCGCAACGGTGGTCATATCCCGCTCACGAAGGGGGCACACAGACAGCTTCGCATATCACGTGATGTGTAGGATTGCATGCATGAACCAATACGCACGCGCACGCACACACATGTACAATGCATAATCGATAGAACAAACATATGTATAATATAATGACAATGCAATTTTAAGCGCGCGCACACACACACACACACACACATATATATATATGTATACAAGCTGACTCTGCACGGCATGGCAGTGCTCGACGAGATGCTGAGAGAGAGAGAGAGACACATACATTACACATTAAAAATTAGAATTATTGGTATATCAAGCGGAAACGAGAAGCGGGAGATGTGGCCGCGTGAGAACGGGCAATGTCATGGCAATTTATGGTGCAACTTTTTTGGGGGGTGAGAGGCACATCCATCCGTAAGCATCTTGCAAACATTTGGCTCCTGGATCCAAGGATGACACTCAATGGGCCCAACTTACTGGTCCCTGCGGCCTCACGGCGGGGGGCAAACAGCCACAGATCACGGATCATCATACATGCGGTTAAGCCCAATAAGAACATATAACATCATAGAACATATAATGAACCACATTGAGGGTTGATGATTTGATTTATCACATATTACCATCGCAGAGCCCTCTTGCAATGCGGTGGCAGGCCTGATGTCAGCTTCGAGGCTGTTGATGACCCTCCGATCGAGATCATCATCAAAGCCATCTCCGAGAGATCCCAAAACCCGCCTTGTGAGGCCCCTGAGGCCCCTGAGGCCCCTGAGGCTTCACCAGACAAGCCAGTGGAAGCAACGAAAGTGGAGGTGAAGCCAAGCCCCAACAGAGAATCGAAGATCAAGAGGAAAGCCACGGGCTTTGTGAAGGATCCACCAGATGATGATGAAGGAAGACGAGGTTGTTGTGTTCTGATGTGAGAGGCCTGAACCCCAGCGTGATCTCCAAAGCTGTCAGTAGATCTTGGCAAGCTTTTCTTATGCAAACTCGATTCTGGACTCAGGCAAATACTCGATTGAGCACCAACTGCACAGCCTAGCCAGTCGAGGAAGTGAACAAATCCCTGGGTCACATAGGTTCATGATGGCCTTTTTCTCGTATAGTCGTATAGGTATATACATGTGTGATTATATGTATATGTATGTATATATTTATTAAACGGAATCACATGGGAATTTTGTTGTGGCAAATCTAACCATTGCCGAAATATCAAAACCAACACAGCTTGATGGCACCGGGGGCCATGGGATTTGCGGTGCGCTTGACAACTATTCCCTCGACGACTTTGCGATGTTTCCACCCTGAGAAAGTTCAAGTGAGGTGTCGAGACATGCCTTAAAGTGGCACTGTGATTTCAAAGGGACATCTTTTGTTTTGTCCGAGTTTTTAGCCATTTGACAAGATACCTCATTCGATGCTTTGCGGGAGAAGAGCCGACCATCGTTCAGTAGAAACTCCTGAAGCAGAGAGATCATTCCTCTCAAAGATCTACACACACACACATACACACACACATATACATATATACATATATACATATATACATATACATATATATATATGTATGTGTGCGTGTGTGTGTGTGTCCAAAGTATATTTGATGCATTTGTACTCCAGTGTTCCCCGCACCCAAAAGGTCAGGTTTATGGTAGGAGGCTATTCACCCCGCTTCGCGTGGGGTGGCCGCCCACACCGCAGGTTTATTTCGGTCCGTGAGAGGGGCTAAGGGTGGTGTGGAATACATCTCTATTTCAAACAGCTTCGCAGCCATCCGCAGCCCGGGCCGTCCAGGGCCACGATTTCCCCCCCCTGGGATCCTTCCAATGGGTGCTTCTTTCACTTTTCCCCCCCGTGGAGGCTTCCCAAGCTAGGGAATTTTCGCTTTTCCCCCCCGTGGGGGCTTCCCAAGCGACGGAATTTTCACTTTTCCCCGCCGTGACAGCTTCCCAAGCTATGGAATTTTCACTTTTCCCTCCCTTGGAGGCTCTCCAAGCTGCGGAATTTCAAATAGCTAGACAACGACGCCTAGATAGTCCCCCAAATCCCGTGTTCTTTGAATGTGTTTCCATGTTTTTGCAATGGTTTCCTTCAAAGCACGGTACTTTACACTTTTGTCGCCATAAAACCGGTCGAAAACATCATGTTCGACAATGCTTCCAATTCCCTTATCTCCCCAACCGTTGAAAATACCGCTATTTACAGTGTTTTCTTCAATTTTTCCATGTTCCAATGCCGGTAGCCAACTCCAACATATATATAAGAAATCCTTCCAAAACATTGTTTTTGACAGTGTTTTTCCAATGTTTCCAGTCAAACAGACGGTAATTTACACGTTTTTTGCCATAAAGGCAGTAAATCCTTCCAAAACATTGCTTTTGACAGTGTTTTTGTAATGTTTCCAGTCAAGCATACGGTAATTTACACGTTTTTTGCTATAACGTCAGTCCAAAACACTTGTTTTTGCAGTGTTTTCAATGCTCTGGCATCCAAAAACCCTGCAAAATCTTGCTATGTACAACGTTTTTTTCATTTTTGGCCGTTTTTCCATTGCCGGAAAGCTACCAAAATGACCCAAAATTCCATTTCAATACCCTCTTGCGCTCAGACACCCAAAAATCGTCGAAAAATGTCGAAAACACCACCTAATTCTGGTCTCGGTGCGAAACCGTTTTTGCCCCCCCCAGCTAAAGCTGATATAGCGACTGCTATATTAACAAATTAAATGTGATTGAGCATTTAGTGTAGCTCTTTCCCCCCAATCTTCACCGCCAAAGCGGTGTGGGCGGATTTGTTTCAGGAATTAGTTTTTGATAAGGTTTTGGGGCATTTTTTTTGGATTCCTGCTTTTCTGCTGTTCCTGCTTCTCTGCTTCTTTGCTTTTCTGCTTCTCCGCTTTGTGATTTTTCTGCTTCTCTGCTTTTCTGCTTTTCCGCTTTTTTGCTTTTCCTGCCTTTCCTGCTTCTCTGCTTTTCCTGCTTCTTGCTTTTGTTTCTCTGCTTTCCTTGCTCTCTTTTCTGCTTCTCTGCTTTTCCGCGCTTTGCTTTTCCTGCTTCTCTGCTTGTCTGTTTCTGTGCCTTTCTACTTCTACTTTTTCTTTTCCTGCAGTCATGTCCTGCTCCTCTGCTTCTTTGCTTCCTTTCTTTACTGTCTCTTTGCTTTTCTTTTTAATTTGCTTTATTTTCTCCTGTTTGTATCCTAAATGAAACCCTAGAGAAACCCTAGATGAAACCCTGAAGAAATCCCAGATGAAACCCCAAAGAAACCCTAAATGAGAGCCAACAGATACCATAAATGACACACTAAAGAAACCCTATATATTCCTTAAATGAAACCCTACTTGAATACCTAAACAAACCCTAAATGAAACCCTACAGAAACCCTAAAGAAACCCTGAACGCCACCCTAAAGAAACCCGAAATGAAATTCTGAAGAAATCCCAAATGAAACCCGAAAGACACCCTAAATGAAACCCTCAAGAACCCTAAATGACACCCTAAAGAAATCCTTACGATACCCAAAATTACACCCTAAAGGGACCCTAAATAGAAACCTAAAGAATACCAAATGACATCTTGAAGAAATCCGAAACCCTAAATGAAATCCTAAATGAAACCCTAAATGACACCCGAAAGAAATCCTAAATGAAACCCTAAATGACACCCGAAAGAAACCCTAAACAAACCCTAAATGAAACCCTACAGAAACCCTAAAGATACCCTAAATGACACCCTAAAGAAAGCCTGAATGAAACCCTAAAGAAACCGTAGATGACACCCTAAAGAAACCCAAAATAACACCCTGAATGAAACCCTAAAGAAACCGTAAATGAAACCCTAAAGATACCCCAAAGAGACCCTAAATGACACCCCCAAGATTGCTAAAGAAACCCACATGAACGTTCGAACTACCAACATGTAGCAAATACCATGCAAAATGGAAGGTGAACATGCAGAAATGTAGCAAATACCATGCAAAATGACAGGTTCTAGTTCCAAACTGTTGCAAATACAAGGCAAATGGTAGCAGGAAAGAAATCCAAAAAATAATCTCAAACCATCCAAACCTTATCAAAAGAAATCCTAAAACTCTTCTTCACCCTATAGTGTCATGTATCCCTCCACCCTATGGCCTGGGAGTATGGGAGTATCTAGGTAAAGCAAAACCGCTCCTTCATGTGGCCTGTGGTGGGGGTGGGGGTGTGATACGTAATTTACCATCAGTTTACAGATACTATATTATATCAGTACAATGTGACTAGTGGTTAGATGGGTGTGTGTATATATATATATATACGCATACCTACATACATGCATACATACATGCATGCATGCATACGTACAGAAATACATACATACATGCATGCATACATACATGCATGCATGCATACATACATACATACATAAATACATACACACATACAACATGCATGCATGCATGCATGCAAATAAATACATACATGCAAATAAGCAAACAAATACATACATACATACATACCATAACATTACATTTACATTACATTACATTTACATTACATTACATTACATTACATTACATACATACATATCGCTTACATATAGTTTACATATCGCTTACATATCGCTTACAGATCGCTTACATATCGCTTACATATCGCTTACATATCGCCTACATATCGCTTACACATCGCTTACAAGGCTTATATGTAGGTATAGGTAGATAGGCTGAGAGGAGTACATAAGTGTAGTGTATTGCTGCGCCAGGGACAATATAGTAAAGAAACAGTACGGAGAGTTTGTATGTGGTAGCATTGAGCGCGCAGGGCGGGTTCCAAGATTTCATTCCGAAGACGCGAAGACGCGAAGACGCGACGACGCGAGCAGCCCCCCGCAGCGTCGCTCGCGTCTACGCAGCATCGCGCCACTGCGAAGAAGCGAGCAGCCCCGCCAGCGGCGTCGCAGCGTCGCAGCGCCACGACACCGCAAAGATGCGAAGACGCGAGCAGCCCCCCAGCGGCGTGGCAGCGTCGCAGCGTCGCGAAGACGCGAGGAGACCCCAGCGGCGTGGCAGCGTCGCAGCGTGGCGAAGTCGCGAAGACGCGAGGAGACCCCAGCGGCGTGGCAGCGTCGCAGCGTCACAGCGTCGCGACACCGCGAAGACGAGAGCAGCCCCCTCAGCGGCGTCGCAGTGATCACGGAGTCCCTCAGTTGCATATTCGAAAATCAAAACGCGAATGCCTTGCCTTCTTTCTTGCGTTTTCTTGCTAAGTTTTCAATTTTCCCTGATGACACCTGCGGCGATGCCTTCAGATTTCCCCGAAGCTAAGAACCTTTTGGTCCTGCAATCTTCTTCCTCCTCCAAGATCTTGTTATAGAAAGCCTGTCGGGGACACAGGCTGATTGAAATATCTGTAGATGTCTACCTAGATGTTGTCGATATAGACAACCAAGACTGTGTAGTATTCATAATATAATATCGCCTACCTAAACTAGAACCACCCACGACTGTGTATAATTGATCTCAGCACATGCCAAATCCGTATGAGCAGATGCACATAGCACCTGGCCTTCAGCTGCTCCGCTTGGTCACCGTCGGGCTATAGGCCTGGTGCCAACCCAATTCGGAAAAACCAAAATGTTCTGAGATCAGAGACCCAGTCTCAAAATTACAGCATCAATTTGCTTGATGAATGCACTTAATGCAAGAGGCCAGAAAAATCACACATTGAAAAAAATAGGCGGCTTCTTAATTGGGATGAATGTCCATGTCAAGGACATGCGGTTGCGCAAAGCAGAGCTGGTGGCACCTGGAAGGTTCTGACCGGATTCCAGACGGCCTCCAGGTCACAAAACCACCCAAAAAATCCGCCCACACCGCTTTGGCGGTGAAGGCGTGCTTATTGGGGGGCAAAACAGCAACACTAAATGCTCAATGACATTTGTTAATATAGCAGTCGCTATATCAGCTTTAGCTGGGGGGGGGGCCCAAAAACGGTTTCGCACCGAGACCAGAATACGGTGGTGTTTTCGACATTTTTCGAGGATTTTTGGGTGTCTGAGCGCAAGAAGGTATTGAAATGGAATTTTGGGTCATTTTGGTAGCTTTCCGGCAATGGAAAAACGGCCAAAAATGAAAAAAACATTGTACATAGCAAGATTTTGCAGGGTTTTTGGATGCCAGAGCATTGAAAACACTGCAAAAACAAGTGTTTTGGACTGACGTTATAGCAAAAAACGTGTAAGTTACCGTATGCTTGACTGGAAACATTATAAAAACACTGTTAAAAGCAATGTTTTGGAAGGATTTACTGCCTTTATGGCAAAAAACGTGTAAATTACCGTCTGTTTGACTGGAAACATTGGAAAAACACTGTCAAAAACAATGTTTTGGAAGGATTATATATATATATGTTGGAGTTGGCTACCGGCATTGGAACATGGAAAAATTGAAGAAATCACTGTAAATAGCGGTATTTTCAACGGTTGGGGAGATAAGGGAATTGGAAGCATTGTGATACATGATGTTTTCGACCGGTTTTATGGCGACAAAAGTGTAAAGTACCGTGCTTTGAAGGAAACCATTGCAAAAACATGGAAACACATTCAAAGAACACGGGATTTGGGGGACTATCTAGGCGTCGTTGTCTAGCTATTTGAAATTCCGCAGCTTGGAGAGCCTCCAAGGGAGGGAAAAGTGAAAATTCCATAGCTTGGGAAGCTGTCACGGCGGGGAAAAGTGAAAATTCCCTAGCTTGGGACGCCCCCACGGGGGGGAAAAGTGAAAATTCCCTAGCTTGGGGAGCCCCCACGGGGGGGAAAAGTGAAAATTCCCTAGCTTGGGGAGCCCCCACAGGGGGGGAAAAGTGAAAATTCCCTAGCTTGGGGAGCCCCCACGGGGGGGAAAAGTGAAAATTCCCTAGCTTGGGGAGCCCCCACGGGGGGGGAAGGTGAAAATTTTTAGCTTGGGGAGCCCCCACGGGGGAAAACCACCCTTAGCCCCTCTCACGGACCGAAATAAACCTGCGGTGTGGGCGGCCACCCCACGCGAAGCGGGGTGAATACCTAGAAGTTTAAGAAACGATTTCAAAGAAATCCAACCACCCGATTTGATAAGTCTCTGACATTTCCGAAACGTTCTTCTCATTGGGTATCGCCATGGAGACACTTCAGGGAAGTATACAAACCAGTTAACCTGGATACCAATGGAGATACCAAAAATTAAGTTCCAAGCATCAGTGGACCGATGGGGCACACTGCAAACTCACGAGCTATTTTGAGCAATGCAACCAGCTGGCCAAAAAAAAAGATGGGTTAAACTGAGTCGTTGGGTGAAAGACGAAGTATAACTCAGTCTTGGACGCCTAGGGGTTTATTATTGTTTATTAGCGAAAATAAATATTTGATCAAGGCCCCACCGTTTAAGCCAATACATACTTGTAACGACCGCATGCAGGCCCACCCACCACCCACCCCAGGGTTGCAGCGTCGCAGCGTCGCTCGCGTCTACGCAGCATCGCGCCACTGCGAAGAAGCGAGCGACCGCCCGCAGCCAGATCGGATGACGCGAAGACGCGAGGAGCTCGCCATCGGCAGCGTCGCAGCGTCGTGAAGATGCGAAGAGGCGACGAGCCCCCCCGGCGGCATCGCAGCTTCGCAGCGTCGCGAAGACGCGAAGATGCCAGGAGCACCCCAGAGGCGTCGCAGCGTCGCAAAGACGTGAAGACGCGAGGGGACCCCAGCGACGTGGCAGCGTCGCAGCGTCGCAGTGTCGCGAAGACGTGCCCCCAGCGGCAATCAGCGGCGTGGCAGCGTCGCACCGTCGCGAAGTCGCGAAGACACGAAACCGTCCACAAGCCATCTCGCAGCGTCGCAGCGCTGAGACACCGCGAAGACGCGAAAGCCGTCTCGCAGCGTCGCAGCGTTGCAGCGTCTGACCGCTTCTGAACCCACCTGGCGCACACACTGTGTTGTAGGGAATGTGATGTCCGTGTCTGATCGAAGGAAGTTTAGAAGGCAAACTTCCGACAATGTGACAGATGAAAAGCAGAGATGAGAAGAGTCAGAGAAGAGAAGAGAAGAGAAGAGCAGAGCAGAGCAGAGCAGAGCAGAGAAGAGAAGAGAAGAGAAGAGAAGAAAAGAAGAAAGAAGATCAAAAAGAGAGCCTCCGAAGAAAGAAGATCCAGGTGCGCGAAAAGGTAGGAAAGTCGCGAAACACTGTTTTTCCAATCATTTGTGGCTCCGGAGGGTTGAAAAGTAGGCTCGCTAAAGCGGCGGGTGCGGAGCCAGCTGGCCAGATGAGAGATGAAAAATTGCACGCCGTTGTGGCGCCAAGCACATGTCCAAGTCAAAATCACAAAGCACCTCAGCTTCGGAGCACTTTTAGAAGTTGAGAAGTCGAAAAAGTGCACGCAGTTGTGGCGCGAAGCACCATTCCCAGTCAAAATGTGGCACACCAGGTTCGCACAACTTTTTGAAGTTGAGACGTTGAAAAGGTGCACACCGTTGTGGCGCGAAGCACATTTCGAAGTCAAAATGTACAAAGCACCTCATGTTCGGACCACTTTTGGAAGCTGAGATATCGAAAAAGTGCACGCGGATGTGGCGCAAAGCACATTTCCAAGTCAAAATCTACAAAGCACCACATGTACGCGCCACTCTTGGACGTTGAAGCGTCGTTTTGCGTGGCAGGCGCAAGGGATTGTGACCTTGTCAAAGCAAAACGTGAACGTTTTGTAGCATTTCCAAAACGATGGCAGGCGTGGGACATTTGAAGAGGATCTGCAAAGGTGCATTTTCCGTGGCAGGCGCAGTGCTTCGTATGACCTGGCATCACTTTTTCCTGGCAGGCACAGTACTTTAGACAGGTGGATTGGAAAAATCGCAAGACGCATTGGTACGAGGCCGTCAGCGCTGCACGCAACTTTCCATATTTGAAGGAAGTCTGGCAGAAATGCTTCGTTTTGGATGGTGTCAAGTTCCAAAATTGAGGAAGTCTTGCAGGATTGCTTCGTTTTGGATGTTGTCAAGTTTAAAAATTGAGGAAGTCTCGCAGAATTGCTGCGTTTTCAAGCTTGCAGGCAGACAAACAGATAGATAGATAGATAGATAGATAGGTAGATAGGTAGATAGGCAGATAGGTAGATAGGTAGATAGGTAGATAGGTAGATAGGTAGATAGATAGATAGATAGATAGATTAGTTAGATTAGATAGATGGATGGATGGATTGATGGATGGATGGATGGATAGATAGATAGATTAGATAGATTAGATAGATTAGATAGATTAGATAGATTAGATAGATTAGATAGATTAGATAGATTAGATAGAATAGATTAGATAGATTAGATGGAATAGATTAGATAGATTAGATAGAATAGATTAGATAGATTAGATAGAATAGATTAGATAGATTAGATAGAATAGATTAGATAGATTAGATAGATTAGATAGATTAGATAGATTAGGTAGATTAGATAGATTAGAAAGATTAGATAGATTAGGTAGATTAGATAGACTAGATAGATTAGATAGATTATATAGATTAGATAGAATAGATTAGATAGAATAGATTAGACAGAATATATCAGATAGATTAGATGAGATAGATGAGATAGATTAGATAGATTAGATAGAATAGATGGGATAGATTAGATAGAATTGATTAGATAGAATAGATTAGATAGAATAGATTAGATAGATTAGAATAGATTAGATAGATTAGATAGACTAGGTAGATTAGATAGATTAGATAGATTAGATAGATTAGATAGAATAGATTGGATAGATTAGATAGAATAGATTAGATAGAATAGATTAGATAGATTAGATAGATTAGATAGATTAGATAGAATAGATTAGATAGATATGATTGATTAGATTGATTAGATTGTTCAGACTGATTAGATTGATTAGATGGGTTAGATTGATTAGATTGATTAGATTGATTAGATTGATTAGATTGATTAGATTGATTAGATTGATTAGATTGATTAGATTGATTAGATAGATAGGTAGATAGACAGACAGACAATTACAACTACAACTACAACTACAACTGCAACTGCAACTGCAACTGCAACTGCCACTGCACTACACTACACTACACTACACTACTGTACTGCTACAGCTACAGCTACAAACACAAATATACTATTCTACATTGCACTACACTAATTACACTACACTACGCTAATTACATCTAATTTACTACACTACACGAATTACACTAACAACTGCAACAACAGCTACTACCACAACTACAACTACAATTACAACTACACTACGCTACACTAATTTCACTGCAGCACGCTACAAGTACAAATGCAACTACAGCTACAACCGCACTACGCTACACAACACTACGCTACACTGATTACATTACATTACGGTACAACTACAGTTGCAGCTGCAACTGCCACTACAAGTACAACTACAACTACCACTACATTACATTACATTACGTTACGTTACGTTGCGTTACGTTACATTACATTATACACACTAAACGTACTACACCACACTACACGACACGACACGACACTGCACTAATTACACTGCACTACGCTACAACTACAACTACACTACCTTACACTAGACTACACTACACTATACCACACAACACATCCAGAACACTACACGACATTACACTGCACTACACTACACTAATTACATCACACCACGGCTACAACTGCAACTGCGCTTGCCAATAAATTAATTACACTACATTACAGCTACAGCTCCACTACGCTACGCTACAACTACAGCTACAACTGCAACTACAGCTGCGCTACACCATGCTACATCCAGCAGTTGCGGTAAGGTGACCACTGCAACCATCTCAACAATTCGAAAAAAACACAGCCCCAACCACCTGTCGGTCCATCAGTGGATTCGCTCTGCCATCCGTGATTCACAACAGCCAACCTCTCCGATAGGAGGTTTCCTGTTTTTGCAACTTCCGCCACCGCCTTGTGCGGTACTACTGGTATGTAGATGATATGTAGTATATAGGCAGTCAATAGTCTATAAGTAGTAGTGCATAGGTAGTATGTAGTCATATATACGAAGTCACTGCACAAAGAACGGTAGAAGAGCGGTAGTTTTGTAGGTAGTAGAGAGGTAGATTGGTTTAGAGTATAGGTAGTAGGTCTTACTGGGAGGCTGTGGGTCGGAAATGCTGCAAATGCGGCTGCGGCTCCCAACATGCTGCAAATAGCATGCGAATGGGAGCCAAATGCTGCAAATGGGAGCCAAATGCTGCAAATAACAACGCAATAACAACTGCTGCAAATAGCGCCCCAAGTGGAGGTTTGGAGAGGAAAGGTGGGGACATACAGCACCATGGGAGGCGGGATACATATATATATATATATATACAAATACACACACACACATATATATATATATACACATTATGCGCGCACATATGATATTCTATATCCGATGGTTTTTGGCTCTTCGAAACTTCCGCCACGCAGCGGGAAGATGCAGTATCAATTTTCTTTAGATTCTTAGCGCTGAAGGCGTTCTAGAATTCTCGTTTCACCTGCCAGGGCGGTTGGAAACCAAGAAACTATGAAGTCACATGAAATCATGTACCCAAGGAGCTCAGGCCCCGAGTGTCAGAGTTTTGTTCTCAGCTGTGCCTGACCTGAGCGATTTGCTACTCAGAATGCTCAGATGGAAGCAGGAAGAATGTCAGCCAAAAACGCCTCAGGGAGTCTTGCATCAGTTTGTGCGCAGTGGCTTTACCTTCCCATCGCAGGAGATGCATCATGAGAGAGCATCCTCTGGTCATCTCTAAGTCCTCCTGACCGTGTGGGGGTGCGCAAAGGTGGTGGGTAACACCATCGGCCGGGAACCAGATTTTCTATTTCATTCCGTAGTGTGTAGTCTTTGGTTGGCCATTGGTAATCAGTGTCATTCGGCCCAAGATGAAGGGGTGTCAATAGGTTCACCTGCATGTCCAGGATGTCATGACATGATGTTTTGTCAACAGGTCTTGATCAAATAACACATGGCCCTTTCTTTAGTAATCAACCATGACAATGCACAAACCACCATTTAATTCGATGATATTCCGACTTCAAAATATTTCAAAGCATTCTTCTTGATGGGTTTCCCATCCAACGATCATTTTTGATGACCAATGGGCACCATATATTGCTAGTTATATAAGTATATATAATTATATATATATATATGTATATGTATCCCCTTAACTTATATCCCATGACTCAACATATATCCCCATTATATCATGATGTTTGTTGGTAAATTCACCAGTTTGGCACCACATTAATCAGCAATCCATGCTGCCTCCGTGCCATGGCTTGGGAGCCGCTTCACGCTCCCGAAGCAGCGCTGGAGTCGGAGCCGCTGTTTCTGCTTGGAGCGAACGGCGGCCACCGGGCGATTTTCATGGGTGGGATCAACCATCAAAAATAGGTGGTGGGTTTATGATGGCGTTACTTGCATTGATGATGATGATGATGATGAGGAGGAGGAGGAGGACGATGACGATGACGATGACGATGGCGATGACGACGATGATGATGACGAAGAAGAAGAAGATGATGATGATATAACGGTATATATATAGTTCGATTTTCTTTTGTATATTCATTAATTTTCTTTTGTATATTCGTTAATTTTTCATTCATTCATTTATTTATTCATATTTCCCCAGGTCTTTGTGCGGGGTTCTTGTTTTTGATTCTGTATCCCGCCGCCTCCTCCTCCGCCTCCGCCTCCTCCTCCGCCGCCCCTCTGTCTCACTCACACAACTTTGTCACGCACCATCTCACCCACACAACTTTGTCACACACCATCTTTCACACACCATCTCACTCACACAACTTTGTCACACACCATCTTTCACCGCCAGCTTTGTCACACAGAACTTTGTCACACACCATCTTTCACACGCCATCTCACTCACACAGCTTTGTCACACACCATCTTTCTCACACCATCTCACTTACACAACTCTGTCACACACGATCTTTCACACACCTTGTCACACACCATCTTTCACACACCATCTCACTCACACAACTTTGTCACACACCATCTTTCTCACACCAGCTCACTCACACAACTTTGTCACACACCATCTTTCATACACTTTGTCACACACCATCTCACTCACACAACTTTGTCACACACCATCTTTCTCACACCATCTCACTCACACAACTTTGTCACACACCATCTTTCACACACCATCTCGCTCACACAGCTTTGTCACACACCATCTTTCACATACCATCTCTCGCACCCAACTTTGTCACACACCATCTCACACCATCTCACTCACACAACTTTGTCACACACAACTTGGCAGACGTGGCGTTTGCGTGGCAGGCGTGGCACTTGGCGACATCGACCTTCGCTTCGTGTGGCAAGCGTGGCACTGGGCTTCGTTTTGCGTGGCAGGCGTGGCACTTGCGGCACTGGTTTGGCTTTGGTGGCGCCCTTGGGCGCGCTTGGTCGCCGGTGACGCCGCGGTACTTTGCGTGTCAGGCGTGGCAATTGGTGACATCCACCTTGGTTTCGTGTAGCAGGCGTGGCACTTGGCGACATCGACCTTCGCTTCGCGTGGCAGGCGTGGCACTTGGCGACATCGACCTTCGCTTCGCGAGGTAGGCGTGGCGCTTGGTGACATCCACCTTCGTTTTGCGTGGCAGGTGGGCACTTGCGGCACTGGGCTTGCTTTGGTGGCGCTCTTGGGCGCGCGCTTGGGCGCGCTTGGTCGCCAGTGACGCCGCGGTACTTTGCGTGGCAGGCGTGGCACTTGGTGACATCCACCTTGGTTTCGCGTGGCAGGCGTGGCACTTGGCGACATCGACCTTCGCTTCGCGTGGCAGGCGTGGCACTTGGCGACATCGACCTTCGCTTCGCGTGGCAGGCGTGGCGCTTGGTGACATGCACCTTCGTTTTGTGTGGCAAGCGTGGCACTTGCGGCACTGGGCTGGCTTTGGTGGCGCGCTTGGGCACGCTTGGTCGCCGGTGATGCCGCGGTACTGTGCGTGGCAGGCATGACACTTGGCGACATCGACTTTCGCTTCGCGTGGCAGGCGTGGCACTTGGCGACATCGACCTTCGCTTCGCGTGGCAGGTGTGGCACTTGGTGACATCGACTTTCGCTTCGCCTGGCAGGTGTGGCACTTGGTGACATGCGTGGCAGGCGTGGCACTTGCGGCATTGACCTAACTTTGTCACACACCATCTTTCACCGCCAGCTTTGTCACACAGAACTTTGTCACACACCATCTGTCACACACAACTTTGTCACACACCATCTTTCACACATAGCTTTGTCACAGACTGTTTGTCACACATCATTTGTCACACACACACACAATTTTGTCACAGACTATTTGTCACACACCATTTTGTCACACACAACTTTGTCACACACAACTTTATCACACACCATCTGTCACACACAACTTTGTCACACACCATCTTTCACACACAACTTTGTCACAGACTATTTGTCACACACAACTTTGTCACACACAACTTTGTCACACACCATCTGTCACACACAGCTTTGTCACACACCATCTGTCACACACAACTTTGTCACACCCAACTTTGTCACACGCCATCTTTCACACACCATCTTTCACACACATTTGGTTGAGTGTTGATGAGTTTGCATGCTCTTGCGACGGAATGCGGTTTGGTCACTCATAGTGTTGACAGACTTGCAGACTGCGAATTTCGTGGCTCATGCTCAGCGCTGAAGTCGAAACAGTGTCAAACACTGCTACACATAATATCACGACACGATGTGAGAGTTATTGTCTATGACAGATCGGCAACACCACACCGCAGCAGAAACACAGGGTAGTAATTCAGTCACTCGGTTCAGAACGGTCTAGAAGCGATGCTGGCATGTTTTGGCATGTTTTGCTTTGGCCCAACGTGGGAAGAGGCCTTGTGCATGTTTGAGCAAAATGGTCTAGAAGGGATGCTGGCATGTTTTGGCATGTTTTGCTTTGGCCCAACGTGGGAAGAGGCCTTGTGCATGTTTGATAAAAACGTTCTGGAAGCGATGCTGGCACGTTTACGTTCTGGAAGCGATGTTGGCATGTTTTCGCATGTTTCGCTTTGGCCCAAGGTGGGGAGAGGCCTTGCGCATGTTTGATCGAAACGATCTAGAAGCGATGCTGGCATGTTTCGGCATGTTTCGCTTTGGCCCAATGTGGGGAGAGGCCTTGCGCATGTTTGATCGAAACGATCTAGACCTAGAAGCGATGCTGGCATGTTTCGGCATGTTTCGCTTTGGCCCAACGTGGGAAGAGGCCTTGCGCATGTTTGATCGAAACGATCTAGAAGCGATGCTGGCATGCTTTCGCATGTTTCGCTTTGGCCCAACGTGGGAAGAGGCCTTGTGCATGTTTGATAAAAACGTTCTGGAAGCGATGCTGGCACATGTTTGATAAAAATGTGCTGGAAGCGATGCTGGCACGTTTATGTTCTGGAAGCAATGTTGGCATGTTTTGTATTTTTCCGGCTAGGTACTATTCTCATCCTTCCTGATCGTCGCGCCCGTGGCTGTAGGACAGGCATGGCTTTGCTCACTGCTGGTTTTGCACAGTGTGTTTGTCAAGGCTTCACTACTTGTCGGTTTTTGGTGTTTTTTTCTTTGCTGTCAGGCGCTGGCCCAAGATGCTGGAGCCCACGGGCAACGTGCAAGCCAGGCGCTTAAGTCTTAAGTTTTTGCTAGCGGGGTGAAAACCAGACTTTTTTTTACCGTGTTTTTTGGTTGATGCACTTGCGAACCATTTTGATATATTTTGATGTTATGGGTTTGGTGGGATGGGGTGGGGGGCGGTGTACTGCATTCATGTAGACTCTGAGCAGAAACGACTGCGTTGATGTCAGGCACTGACAGTTGGCAACATATTACGTGATGGATTTTGTGTTGGCATAGATGTAATGTGATACGTCATGGGGCTTGGGGTGGGGGCGTATGAAACTTCATGTAGACACGAAGCAGAAACGAATGCGTTTGTGGAAAAGATGTTAGATGCTACGTTTTGGGATATGGCTGGAGGTAGGACAGAGGTTACATGTGACGTTACGCTGTTTGCTAACGTAACATGTAACATTTTTACCCTCTCAAGTTGACAGGGTAAAAATGTTACATGTTACGTTAAGTTGTTTGTGTTGACCGAGTGAAAGATGTTACATGTTACGTCATAAGATATGGCTGTAGTTAGGACAGATGTGACATGTTACGTTAAGTTCTGTGTGTTGGCCGAGTAAAGATGTTACATGTTACGTCATAAGATATGGCTGTAGTTAGGACAGATGTGACATGTTACATTAAGTTCTGTGTGTTGGCCGAGTAAAGATGTTACATGTTACGTCATGGGCTATGGCTGGAGTTAGGACAGATGTTACATGTTACGTTAAGTTCTTTGTGTTGGTCAAGTAAAGATGTTACATGTTACGTTAGGTTCTTTTGTGTTGACAGAGTAAAGATGTTACAGTACATGTTACGTCATGTGATGTGGCTGCAGTTAGGACAGATGTTACATGTTACGTTAAGTTGTTTGTGTTGACCGAATAAAGATGTTACATGTTATGTCATGTCATGGGATATGGCTGGAATTAGGACAGATGCGCAGCAGTGGCATTGGCGGCGGGTCCAGAAGAAACACTTGTTTCAGGCTACTGGTCGACAGTTGCACAAAGAAGCCTTTGGATGAAAACACATTGATAAGCAAAGCATGCATATATCAAAACAAAATGGCCCAACACCCAGGTTTTAGACACTTGGAGCAAGGAATTTGATCAAATTCCTTGCATATATGAAGTTGCAATTCGCATGGCCCTGCCAATGCAAAATACACATTCGACTGTAAATTAAGGTCCGAATAACCCCCCGGACGGAAGTTTTTGGTAGACCACCTTCTTTGCTGTCAGAGTTGTTCGGTGTTTTGTCCATGTTTTGGTAGACCACTTTCTTTGCATGTCGCTCGCATTGCTGCCAGGCACCTGCTGGATGTCACACGCGATGAAAGCGGCGCTGTTCTCATGACTGCCACTGAGATTCCTTGAGGGCAAGATATGTTTCTTCTTGAAATGTGATTGTACATGTCTTTGAGTATGATGCACCAAATGGTTTGACGCAATGTGTGAAGAAGCATTTGTTGCCGTGAAAAAATATCTTCGCCAGCAAGGAGTGCGCAGTAGCTTCGGCCGTGCAGTGTTGTCAAGTCTTTTCTGTTTGGAGATGAAGCTGTAACAATGCTGTTTACGCCCTTTAGAGCATGGGTTGATGCAACGTGCGACGGTTCATTTCTAGTGTCATGTTGAGATTTTTTTGGTGACATTGGGGACTTGGTAATGCTTGTGACATTCGCGCGTTGACCTCAAAATTGCTTCATGAATGATTTGGTACTTCGTGAATGAACCATTCATGAATGTGTCATTGCCCAAAGAAATGGTTTGACGCGTCATGTGAAGAACTGTTTCTGAACTTTGGTCGCTGCGATTGACACGTGCGTGTGGAGTTTGCTGTAGGGCCGATTGCATCGCACAGTGATGTCTTTCATTTGCTTCGTGCAAAAGGGTGGGGCTGGGTCTTGTTAGTCTCAAGACAGTACGCTGAGCTTTCTTTTGCGCATTTTTCACACAACTTTGTCACAACCTCTTTTTCGCACACAACTGTCACACGCACCATCTTTCTTTGCAACACCATCTTTCACATACAGCTTTGTCACACACAACTCTTCACACACAACTTTTTTACTTCTCGATCCTCCACCGCCTCCTTTGTCTTTCCTTCCTTCCCCGTCCCCGCTACAACATTTGTTGCTCATTATTGGAAGAAGTTGACTTGTGGGGTTATCCGGTCCTTTGATTATATCTGCACCAATTTTGTGGAAATGTATATTCATGTATTGCATAGTGGTTATGAATTTATGAATCCTATGAACGCTTGTGTATGTTTGCTCAATACTCTTGCAACGATGGGGTTTTGATGGGCATTGTTGGAGCGGCTGAGGTGGAAATGCCAAGGACAAGGCGCCAAGCTTAGCGGTGAATGCCACCATGCCTGTGACAGCCACTAAATCCTGTAGGAAAACCCGGATTTGCCAATCTTAGATCCACGTCTTGGAGTCATTGGATTTTGATCAAAAGACAATGATGGCAGAGCAGCCGGAAGGGATGAATAAGTCTTTAGGTTGATTAATTGGGAGGTAGCATTTGCAGCCGATCACTTTTTGGGGCTAACCCAATCCTTAAATCTAACCAGGTGTCATCCAGGGTGTTCCCCTTAATGGGATCATGCACCCCATAGAGTTCTTCAGAGGAAACCATCATCTGGGACGAGAGTCGCCGCTGCTTCGCATTTCGCTGGCCGAGCCTTTTGGACCAGGTCTCTGCAAAGAGGCTCCTGGGTGGCACACTGCACTGCCAGATCTGCTCTTGGTACAGTACCATGTTTAAAGACTGGTGCCCACCAGAACCCACTCATGTACATTTTGATATACGCTATAAAATATACATATAAAATCACACACACATATATAATTATATATATATACACATTTTACATATATATATAATATGTGATATACACTACACATATTTATATAGATATATTCCCAAGCGGTTTGGATTGGCCTCAAGGTTCTTTCAGGACTTGCAGGCCTCAGCGCCTTGGGACCAACTCAGGGGTGCCTTATCTCAACTAGACTTTTTTGCGAACAGTTGCGTATATACGTATATTTATTTATGTATTTAACATATATATATATATTAGATTATATATATATTACGTGCATCTACATATGACTAAAGTCAAAGTGTTGCTTTGCTCCAGTTTCTGAAGATGTTTCTTCCACACAGAAGCAGGATCAGGCTGCATCTTCACGTTATGTAACCGTTATGACTCAAGTCCACTTCTTCTTGGCCAAGGCAGACATGGAAATGTGGTTCGGTCGACCTGTTGGTATGTGCGGAATGGCTGCAGCTGCGGGTACACCTATGGAAATGCAAGGGTGGGCCTCACCCGAAGCATCTGCAGTCAGTTCAAAAAGACCATGGAAGATCTCACCGCCCTGGTTTTCTCGTCGCTGGCGCCCGGCCTGAGCCGCGGACTTAGATGCCTTGGATGTTGGTGGTCAACTCCCCAAATCCACAGTCAGTGGTAGACTTCTTTCAGGATAAATATTTGGCAGCTAGCCCATTCTTTGCGTGTTTTTCCAGAGTTTTCCAGCCTTATCAGGCCCAGACTTGTGGCCCAACTCCGCAAATTTGAACTACTACGCAGATGGCCTGCAGTCCGTTGGATGGCACGCAGACGACGAGAGCTTGTTTGGAGGAAAGTGCCAGGAGCCAAGAGGAACAAAATCCGATCAAGAAACAACTGGGGTATCTTCTGAACTTGGGATTTTTCAGCAGTGAAAACACCAAGCTACATCAGCTCCAAGCAGCAGGACTGCTCCATTGTCTCGCTCTCACTGGGTGGTCGGCGTGAATTCTGGACAGCGATGCGGGGAGGGGGGTGGGGTCAATCGCCATGATACCACATATGAAATATGAAATATGAGCATAGTATGGGCCATGTTGGTTGGTCCTATATCTCTGGTTTTTATTGGGATTTTGTAACCCGTAGCTAATAGGGATTTTAGCACTCATAGTAGGAATACAATTATCAACCAACCAGTGTAATGGGATGGGATCGTTCACAGCTGTGCCAGCTGACCCAGAGAGACCCTGCAGGATCGCTTTGAAAGATGACGAGGCCGAGCCCATTAAGGACTTCCAAACAGCCGCACCGGTGGGCACCGGGATGGCTTCATGATGAGGTTCTGAACCTCGCAACGGTTGCAGATTGGCTTGGATTTTGGTCTCGGCTACGTTCCGGAATGTGACTATTTGCAAACAAAGTGAAACAGGTTCCAAGAGTTTCTATGAAAGGTTTCGGTGCAAGCTTGCAGGTCAAGACTCCAAAAGATTTTGGATGTTGTCCAGTTGTCCCCCTCAAAGCAGATATTTGTGATCTTTGTGCTGGACTACATGAGGTTCAAAGCTGTCCCAAATTCCAGGAAGTTTGGACACATTCCACATTAACGGCTCCAAGCAGAAAGGTTGCAGAAGCTTTCTAGATTCTAGAGGTTTCTAGTAAAGGTTGAGATGTTGAGACCAAGAGTTTCAAGATCATGTAGCAAGGTGACATCAACGAGAAGAATACGCTACAAGTACAACGATTTCAGGTGAGTGGAAAAGTAAATGGTTACCACAGAACAGAATAGAACCATCCTTTGAAGTGCACGCAACACGCAAACATGAACTTTCTATTTGCCCTTAAAGGAGCATATCCATCTACATTACAAATGCGTCGATTCATTTGTTTTTTTAAAACAAAATCATGTCCTTCGTGTGTAATTTCCATTTGTAATTATGCTGCAAGTATTTTTCTAATAGGTATAGGGCCACAGTTTGTGCATCACGTGGTCCAGTGCCAAATCCTATCGCGAGAATGCCCAAGCCAGGAGACCGTGGTTGAAGTGGACCTTCAAGATGGGGATGTCCTGAGCATGGAACTGGACTTAGCCTCTCTCTCTTTCTTTATCGTATCTACGTCCATATCTTTACCTATATCGGTATTTGTATCTACGCATGGATGTACACACATATACATACACATACTTATATATATAAATGTATATGTAAACGTATGCATATATATATATTAATATATATATATGGATACGTTTACATATACATATTTATATACATATGCATGTACATACATTACATACACACACATAGACATACATACGTGTATCTGTATATATATATACATATACACATACCAAAAAACACACACACACACAAACACACACACACATATGTATATATATATACATGCGTAGATAAATAAATATGTTTGTATATATGTATATTTACATACACACAGATTTAAATATATACATATATCACACAAATACATATACATATACACATACACATATACATACACACACACAGACATACATAACATACATAACATACATAACATACATAACATACATAACATACATAACATACATACCATACATACATACGTACGTACGTACGTACATACTTGCTTACTTGCTTACTTGCCTACTTGCCTACTTACTTGATTACTTACTTACTTACTTACATACATACATACTTACATACTTACATACTTACACACTTACACACTTACACACTTACATCCTTACATCCTTACATCCTTACATCCTGACATCCTGACATCCTTACACGCATACACGCATACATGCACACATGCACACATGCATACATGCATACATGCAAACATGCATACATGCATACATGCATACATGCATACATGCATACATGCATACATGCATACATACATGCATACATACATACTTACTTACTTAATTACATACATACACACACATATATATACACACGCATACATATACAGTTACATATATATATATATATCAAAGATACATGTATAATACACATACATACACACATACATACATAGATAGGTAGGTAGGTAGATAGATAGATACACACACAGACAAGCATACATACATACATACATAAATACATACATACATACATACTTACATACTTACATACTTACATAATTACATACAAACTTACATACTTACATCCTTACATCCTTACATCCTTCCATCCTTCCATCCTTACATCCTTACATCCTTACATGCATACATGCATACATGCATACATGCATACATGCATACATGCATACATGCATGCACGCATGCATGCATTTATACATGCATGTATACATGCATGTATGCATGTATGCATGTATGCATGCATGCATACATGCATACATGCATACATGTATGCATGCATGCATACATGCATACATGCATACATGCATACATGCATACATGCATGCATGCATGCATGCATGCATGCATGCATCCATACATACATACACACACATACACACATACACACATACACACATACAGACATACATACATACATACATACATACATACATGCATATATATATATCATCATACACAACATGCATATATATCATCATACACAACATGCATATTTTTGTACATATGTGCATCTACACACGCACACACACATATATATATATTCATTTTTAAATTTACAGACAGACAGTACGCATATGTGACATACATAGACAATACGCATACGTGCACTGAACACATTTGGCCAATGGAAACAATCAGCTTCCATTTCTCCATTCCTACCTGGTCCAATGATCATGATATATTCGTGGTGATGGGTCGAGACTACCAACCAGCAGGGCCAGAAGGGCCAGCAGGGCCAGCAGGGCCAACCGGCCGATGCCGAGGAAGGGATGATGCAGAAGCACACGATGCACTTCCTGACGCGGGAACCGCATCATCGGGCACCATTTTGGCCACCGCGCATCAACATCACCTGGCGCTGGATTGTGAACCACCGCCCCTGTTGCTTTTTACGTGCCTCAACGTGGTGTGAAAAATGGCAACGGCATGGGCCCTGCGGGAGTATGATTCGGTATGATGATGTGATTGGGTTACAAGTTAAGAAAGGGGTCATAATCCCACAGGACAACTGAAGAAATAACCGGTGTCCAATCGACTCCGGTTCGGCAAACCATCAGTTGTGTATAGTTCCTTCATTTTTTGTCTATAGATTCTATAGCTAGCCACTTAGCTAGCTATGTTTGTCCATGCAAACTGAGTTCTAGGCCACTCGGCAACTTCAGCGCCATGTGCCAAAGATTTGCACGTGCCGCAGTCTTTTCCAGGCAGGTCTGTGCACGTGCCCCCTAACAATAGGATTTCATAAGCAGCGAACATTTACGAACCCTATTGTTGGAGGGGGTATCAGCCTGGGATATATTGTAACTTCTGTATAGCCCTAGTGCTGATGATATCAAGGAGGGTATACAATGGGAGATAATCACCAGCACGCCCTTTCCTTGCCTATCAGGGGAGAGAGTCGCCTCCAGCCCCTGGATGAAACCATGGCCAGATGAGTTTCAGCATCCACCAAAGGCTGGGCAGCGATGAAGGCATTTTTTTGGGAGGCCTTGCCTTGAGCTACTAGGGACTTGAATGATGAGTTGTTTAATATGGCTTAATATGGTTTGATATGCTTCAATGTGGTTTAATATAGTCTAATTTACTAATATGGTTTAATGGAATTAGATGGAATTTGGCCATTTGCTGGAAGGAGTGGAGGTGCTGCATGCAGTGCAGATGCTTGGTATCTCATTTCACCTGGACTTCCGGGGCTTCGGGCGGATCTTTCCTTGTTCTGAGTTTGGGTAGCTGAGGACATAACGGATGGCAAGGTGGCCGCAACTGCGTCGAAGTGAAAGGACCCACTCGCCACAACTTCCCGTTCCCCTCAATTAGTCTGTTCTTTACAGGCTCGACTAAAAAGATGGTGTAGAGACAGAACAGAATCACTGTATCTTGATAAATTCTTAGAAAAGATGCTTTCTACCTTGCAAACATGCCAAATACGGGTTTTCCTGTTTGCCGCCCATTTTCGGAGTTGTGAACGTCAGGAGAGTGGCTTTGCCGTCACTGCGCGAGCGCCTGTCGTGGGCAAGAAGTGGACCCCACGGACAGAATGGTGGAAGAACTGCGACGGCGGCTGGTCACCTGGCAGGACAACTCACCAGCTGCCCCAAGATATTCCAATCCCCATGACCCACAGCTGGTGCGAGGTTGGAAAGGTGAAGCTTCTCCAGAAGAAACGGTGCTTAAGGAACTCATGGGAGAGCTGCTTGGCTCGGCTATCTAATATCATATAGTATCACTTATCAGTGATTCTCGGCTGATTGACCTGATAAGTAGTGATTTGCCTTCCCTGTACTGTTTGACAGCAAGGACTTCGCAGATCCAATCGGTGGTGGTTTCAGCTTTTAACATTTCCTTACCATCCCATGCTTCGGATTTATTAGGTGTGTGTACACACACACACACATATATATATAATATGCATATATATATAATTATGTACATAATTATATATATATATATTATTGATTATATACATATATATATATACATATGTGTGTGTGTGCATAAAACTGTATCAACGATTTACGCGAAAGCTTGTATCACCGGCCCCAAGTTTGTTGATGCAAAGTGAGGTTTTTGCGACAGGAACCAAGGCTTCCGAGACCCTGGCCGTTACTCGCCCACTTTGCTGCTGTCGTGGCTGGAGAGTGTCGATGAAGTACCGGAGGATCTGCAGTTGGGCCAGCAGTAATGCAACGCCTTGTGGCTTGTGTATGGTGCAGCAGCTTTTTTTGATTGGAACAAGATGATCAAGCTTTATGGCTGACTTTCCAGCTTTCAGCTTTTTCTTTTGCCATTTCCAAGTGGTGAAAAGTTTTCTGTCAGACATGTGGAGAATCCCTGCAGGATCCCTGCAGAATCCCTGCCCTTTGTCCCGTGCTTGGCTAAGGCAAAAGGTGCTTCAGGAAGCGCAAGCGGAGTTGGCCACCATGAGCGTAGATGGCTCCAGTACGAAGGAGAAGCTTGTGATCCAAGGTGAAGATCCCAGGGTTGGTGTCTGGAAAAGGATAGTCTCTGCCCAAAAATAACATAAAATAACAACTTGACTCGGGAAACAGAATAAAACTGAGGTTCCTAACGGTCAATTTTGGGAGTCATGTGCAATCAAATTCATTTGTTGGATTCATTTTCGATCTCTTTTGAACAATAGTGCTGGAACGATAGGTTTCACATGGTTTCACCTTTGGTTTGTAGACTTGATTTTGACATGTTTTGGAGACTGCAGTTGCAAGGTGATCAGGAGCGAAGAAGACAGAACAAGCTGCTGCAGCACCGACGAAAGAAGCATCCTGACAAAGCTCAAAAAGGTTTGGTGAGTCAATTCAAGCAACCATGTCATTGAACATATGATTGAGAAATGTGTGGCTCTAAAAATTGGGAAAAATAACCACTACCCCGAACTCCAGCGGTTTAGAACCTGATTTCTCCAGTTCAAATAGCATAAAAATGCCATTTTCGGGGCATCTCCAATTTTTAGACAAACCCAATGTATTTTCGCGCCTTTTTTGGCTGTTTTGTCGGGAGAGCGCGGAGGTGGAGCTGTGTTGCGTCTCGACGTCTCAGAGTTGTACATTGCAGCCAGGTGCCTTGAGATAATAGTTACTATATCCTTTTATCATGTTTTTGCTATATATGATTATACATAATTAGTGCTATTCTTGATTAATGACACCTCATTGTTTAAGTTTTTCTCCAAATGCGGTGCTTGCGGACAACGGTTTCGTGAAAGGTCATGGAACCATGCCACTTCCAGTGAGACCTGCAGGAGATCACTTTCAGCCCTGGCTGTGCTGGGATCCCTGGGCCTGATGATCTCATATTTGAGATTTATTTTAATCGTTTGAAAAACAAAGAGCTGGATTTATATTAAATTCGAATATATGCAATCATTGTATTGACACTCACACACAACACACACACACATATATGTATATATATATATATTATATGTATGTATATCTAAAAATACATATGCATACACGCACACATACAGGCATACATACAGGCATACATACAGGCGTCTATACATATATGCATGCATGCATACATACATACATACATAGATGCATAGATACATAGATAGACAGATAGATAAACAGATAGATAGATACATACATACATAGATACATAGATACATCGATACATAGATACATAGACAGATAGACAGATACAAAGACAGATAGACAGATACATAGACATAAAGATAGATGCATAGACAGACAGATAGACAGATAAATAGATAGACAGATAGACAGATAGATATAGATAGACAGATAGACAGACAGATAGACAGAGATAGACAGATAGACAGATAGACAGATAGAGACAGATAGACAGATAGACAAATAGACAGATAGACAGATAGACAGATAGACAGATAGACAGATAGACAAATAGACAGATAGACAGATAGACAGATACGTACATACATACGTACATATATACATAGACACATAGAAACATAGAGACATGAAATATAAAAATTCCATAAAATAATTCCATAATAATGATAATAATAATAATTATTTTTTTAAATAATTTATTTCCAAAATATTGAAATAAAATATAAAAAAAAACTTTTTTGAAATATATTTATTATCATATAAAATTAACTAATTATCCGAAAAAAATACATAAAATAAACAAATTTCCATAAAATTTTTATTAATTTATAATTAAAATTATATATATAAATTTTTAATAAATAATTTTTTTATATAATAAATTACAAAAAAATATTAACGATTATACCTTATTAAAAAAATATTAAAAAACCATATTTATATAAAATATTGAATTATAAATTTATATTTCAATATTTTTAAAATAACAATTTCTATACATAAATTATATTCAAAATATTTATTATTATTATTGTTATTATTATTATTTTTTTATATTTAATAATTTATTTTTAAAATCTTGAAATATAAAATATATATATATATTGAAATATGAATTGTACATAAATTTTCTATATATATATATTTCTCAATAATTTATTTTTAAAATATTGAAATGAAATTTAAACAATATATTTTTTTAAATATTTTTATTTAATTATAGAACCAATAAATTATCCGAAAATATATATACATTAATTAATTTTCCATAAAATTCATATTAATTTATAATTAAAATTATTAAAAAAAAAATAAATAAATTTTAAAAAAATAATTTATAATTATATTTATTATTAATATTTGTTTTGTATAATATATTGTATTTTTTTAAATTATATATATAATTTATAATTCTTTGATATTTTTATAAATTAAATTTTATCCTAGATAGTTCTTCGAATAATTTATGGCAATGAGGGGAGCTTGATAGCCGCCTTGCCACTTCTAAAGGCTCAAGTTCTTAGGGTATGAGCTGCGCTAAGTGTCACCAGGCTCCACCTGAGACTGGTGACACGTGGTGCGCTGCTTGCAGTGCCTGGGAGGCGCTAGCTTCCGAGCTAGCTGCACCTTGGCACTCGCGCGCGCTGCGCCACCTGGTCACCGAACAGGTGGAGCATCTTGTTCGGTCGGTGAGAGCGCTGAGAAACTTTTCTAGCAGCCTCAAAAGCGCTGAGGCCTCTCGAGCTGCTGAGCGTGACAGGAGTGAGAGACAAGCTCACTCGGTGTCCAAGCAGGCACCACCTCCGCCGCCCCCTCCTCCTCCTATCAAGAAGGAGCAGCAGGAGTCAAGCAGTGGATACGATAGTCCCATTGATGAGGAGGAGGGCGAGCGGGTGCCAGCAGCGGCAACGGCTGCCAAGAGCAAGGCGAGCCGACCCGAACGTGAACAAGGAAAACCTGAGAAAGCCGAGGAGGACAGACACTCTCCGGCACGGCCGAGGAGTCCTGTGGGCCCACCTCCAAGGGAGCCCTTACGTGAAAGGGAGAGTCATCGTGAAGATGACAAAAAGAAGAAGAAGAAAAAGAAGGACAAAGATCGCACACGCAGAGGAAACAGAGCTGGACGAAACCATCAGAGGCTGTACAGGGCACAAGACAACCCGGATCAGCCCCTTCACCGGAAGCGTCCCGCCAGTTATTGGGACGAGCATCACTCGCTGGGCCACGGCCCTGCTGAGAGGCGTGAAAGGAGATGAGAAAAGTGAGTCACCCCGAGGGCGCGGAGTTCTCTCACGAGGACCACGCTGCCTGGGAAGAGCTTACAGTGCTGCAAGGCCAGGTGGTCGAGGTTCTGCTGTCCGAAACCGGAGAAGACTTCCCACCCGACCTATGGGGTGGTTTCCTGGTGATAAAGGTCGAACTTGGCCTGGAGGGAGACATGATTTTCTACGCCAAAAGTCTTGGTTGCGACGATCCGGAATCCACCAGGTGGTTGTCAACCAATTTCAACAGACGAGCAGGTTGCCTCCACCTTTGCCACAATTACCCATGTGAGGTAGAAGGGGAGTTTTCACTTCATGTCACTCGTCTCCGTCTGTTCTCACCCGAGGGGTTTGCCAGGGACTACATGACGTCGGCGGTGAAGAAGCAGATGAAGAAATGGTTGGACCAGTTGGAGGACGAGTTGACGCGCCCTTCAAAAGGTTTGGACATCACAGTGCCCATGCCCGATGGAGACATGTGGGAACATGTCGAGGCCTTGAAGTCCACGGCAAAGGCACATCCCCCCGCTCCTCCAGGTCGGTTGGAAGAAAGGATCTCAGAAAGCAAGAGAGAGGAGCTGAGGAAGAGGTTAGACGATGCAAAGGCTCGCATGAGTCGTTCTGCTGGGGTGGGCGCTGGAGCAGGTGCCGAGCTGCCCCCCCGAGAAATCAGAGGAACCTGGGTCGCCCGGTTATTCACCCTCTCCAGTGGAAGAGAGGGAGGCCTTGCACAAACGTCGACAGGGCGCGCTGAGGGCACCTCCTCGCCGCAGCGTCCACGAGACTGTGGAACCCCTGGAGATCGAAGACGAAGAGGAGAAGGAAAGAGAAAGGAGAAAGAAGAAGAAAAAGGCCAGGGCAGCAGAAAAACCACTTGCTCTGGCTATAAAAGATACTTCTACAGGAAGCTTGCAGGCTCAGCTTCTGAATCAGGCAGCCAAAGCAGCTCAGGAGAAAGCTGGGCGCATCCGAGGAGAAAAAGAAAAAGCCAGAAGGAAGGACCCCAGCACTGTGTTGGTGAAGTGGCTACAACAAGCCGCTGGTGGAGGAAAGAAGAAGAAAAAGAAGAAGAAGGGCAAGAGGAGCCAGAGGTCAGACCCCTACCAGGAGGGGAACTCAGAAGGTCGGAAGAGAAGGAGGAAGAAGGATCCTGGAGGGCCGGACTCCAGCCCGAGCTCCTCGAATGGCAGTGGCCAGACGAGCTGCTCCGATCTCAGCTCCAACGAAGCTTTGGAGGCGTCGTCGAGCAGCTCAGAGGATTTGAGGATGGAGCCACCCTTGCGGAAGAAAGCGAGGGAGCGCCCGGGCAGCGTCCTCCAATTGTTGGTGGAACATGCCAGAGCACAGCTGGATCAGAGCTCGAAAGTGGTGATCGGGAAGGAGTCAGGCAAGGACTACACGGCAGCATAAATGCCCAGGTGCGAGAGATGCACCACCTGAGCTCGTGCATGGACGCCCTGAGAGAAGGGGCTCTGGACCATGTGGGGGACCTGTTGGCGGCGCGCTTCATCAGTCTCCACCAATCCCTGTTGGACGGGAATTGGACAGCAGCGCGGCAATTGGAATTGCTGCCGCTGGAAGAGACCTCGGCTGCGGGCCCATAACTGGTGCTGCAAGCCCGGAAGCAGGCCAAACTGGCCCTGAAGGTGTCGCAGCCAGAGCAATGGTATTCCCCTGGCGCCGGCAAAGGCCGTGGCGGCCGGGGAAAGGGATCCGGCTGGTCCGAATGGCCCCAAGAGACAAAAGGAAAGTCCAAAAAGGGTGGACGAGGAAAAGGCAAGGGCCGAGGTTGGTGGGGTCAACAGTCCGAATCTCACGAGCCGGACCCCAGCAAGAAAAAGGAAAAGCCAGGCGAAAAGTAGAGGAAGCAGCTCCTCTGAATATGAAGGCTAGGCAAGCCTGCAAGGAGCTTGAGGATTCGTCAGTTTTTGACAGCGCTGGTAGCAGGTATTTCAAGTCCTCAATACCGAGCTGCTCTTCTTACCGTCGGTTGGGATGCATCTTGGCTTGGTGTTTGATACATAGCGCTGTTGCTGGTGATATGTTTTTCCAAAGTCCGCAGTGGATGAAGGCTTGGAAGGGTGTTTTAGCCGCTGCAAACCTGAGCGCTGCCCGCGGGCGGAACTCAGTTTTTCCTTTCAGAGAAGGTGAGCTGGTCACCTTGGTATCTCGTTTCAAAGAATTCAGCTTGGAGCATGTGAGTACACCCGAAGTGGTGGAAGAATGGAGTGCTTGCGCTTGGTTGTACAATGTGGTGTCTGCCCTGAACAAGCTGGCCGGTTATAAGGGGACACCCTATGCAGGGCGCTGGACGTTGTCCAAGCTGGCCGCGGTGAAGAGTATGAGAGCTGCCATCGAAAGGCGCTGCGCAAAAGACGCGGAGCAGGAGCCTTACAGCGAAGCGGATTGGCAAAAAGAGCTCAATGGACGTTTGATGGGTTATAATGGGGAGGAGATTTCAACATGCCAACAACTCACTGTGGAACAGGTAATGCCCAGTCTCCCACCTGAAGAGCATGGCGGCTCCATCGAAACTTTACATTGGGTTTGCCCTAGGACTCGTGAGTTTTTGTTAAACCCTGACCTCCTCTTGAAATGTCAAGCAGACGTGAAACTACCTAGGCTCCCAGGGAAAATTCATGTCAAGGCTGAGGACAAGACGGTCATTGCGCATGAGTTGGTTAGGCGAAACATTTGTACATGGGTCCCGCTGGATACTGTTTACAAGGTTGGATCTCAACAAATCCTCAACGGACTTTTTGGTGTCAAGAAACCAACTTTGTTAAAATCTGGTGAACCTGTGCTGCGGTTGATCATGAACCTCACGGGAAGTAATGCAACCCAACACCAGCTTGAAGGTGGGGCCTCAAACTTGCCAGCCATCACTTCATGGCAGAGCCTAGTCCTAGAACAGGGACAGACCCTGGAGATGTTTCAAAGTGATATGTCCTCAACTTTTTACTTTTTCAAGGTCCCCCCGTGCTGGCACCGTCACTTGGTGTTCAATATCATTGTGCCGGAGGAGGAGCTGATGGGACATGGGCGCCGGCAGTTTGCCTTGTGCTGCTCGGT
>CAMXCT020002035.1:332427-399927 GCA_947184155.2 Cladocopium goreaui
TTATTTCATTTATAATAATATAATATATCAAAAATATTATCAAATATTTTAATGGAATAATTAGAAAATCAATTAAATTAAACTTTATAAATTTTACAAAAATATATCTTAATATTATTTATTTTATTATTATTTTTATTTTTTTAGAAATAATCAAAATATAATATATAATAATAATTTTCAAAGATATAAATCAATATAATTAAATTATTAGCAAATTTATATTATAAATATATAAAAACTTTTATTTACCGAAACCAAATCTATTTATAATTAATACATTATTATCTATAATTAATACAATATAAATCAAAATCATAAATAATCCTTAATATTTATTTATATCCTATCCAATCAAACAATATAAATAAAAAAAAACATCTATATATTCCCTTCCTTTTCTTCTATCTCCCGTCTCTACCTTCCGTCGATGCCAAATAATACGACCGAAATAAATATATTAATTCTCGATAAAATATTTTATCCACAAATATGCAACAAACAAAATAAATATTAAACAAATAACAAACAACAACAAACAAACAATAAATAATTTTTAAATAAATTATTAATTATACATATTAAAAAAATAATATATTTTTATTTTTTTTAAATAATTTCAAATATCAAAAATTAAAATAATATTATTATTATTTTTTTTTTAATATATAATTTTTCAATATAATTCAAATAAATTTTACCAATTTAATTTTAAATTTTATAAATCAAAATTTAACATCAATATTATTATTTTTTATTTAAATAAAAAACAAAAAATAATATATTATGAATATTTATTATATATATATTTAATCATTTAATATTAATTTATATTATATTTTTTGAATATTATTTTCAATTCAATTATCTTAATTATGATAGAGCCATATTATCAAATATGAATATGCTCTAATTTTTGATTTTTCTGATTATTTATTATACATAATATATTATTATATTATTTTTTTGAGTATTCTTCGAACATCTGATCTTCGATGCAAATTACCTACAAGATTCGGATCTTGTCAGTGTTGTGTTTGTCACTCAATGGGGAGGGCCTATTTTCATGAAGAAATATGTTTGCATCTAAGCTGAAAACAAAAACAATTAATCTGAATTCGGAGGATATAATGTATCTATTCCAGCAATGCAGCCCTGCGGTTCGGCCTCTCTCCACCATCCGAATCGTCACTGGAGCCTTCGATAGAGGAAGGCCTTGGAAAAGGTGGCGCCGACAGATTTTCAATACTTGCTGAGGACAAATCTCCCCTCTGTAGCTCCAAGCGGGTTTCTTGAGTCATGGGGGATCCCCTGTCGTCACCATGGTTGTTTCAGTACTAAACTGGTCTAATGACTTGGATGATTTGGGGGTATCCCCATGACTTAGGAAACCACCATATTTCATTGCTGTCATTCTCATGACAACTGATGCAATTCAATTTCCTGCGGCCTTGGAGGTTGGATATTGGTTGGTGATGAGACAGCGTCCTGCCGCTGCGGCCCACGAAGTCAAAACATGCTTTACCACAGGGTAAAACCACCAGCAAAAACAAACAATAGGAGCACTTGGGGGTCCGAATGCCGACCGTTTGAAATTAGGCAGCGACCATTTATATAAATACATTAACAATCATCAATATATCATCAATCATTAAAAAACACACAAATTCTCACTCCTCCCAGGCCATAGAAACCCCTCGATGCGCGTCTACAGGAAGACCCTGTCCTCGGCATCTTTTTTTGCGATGGTTTTTGAGGCGCCAAAAATGGTAACGCATGGTGGATCCAGAAATTCTATTTTTTTTTTTGGGCATGTTGATCATGATTCTTAAAAAATCTTATAAGATCTTAAAAGAGTCTTCAAGTATTCTTAATTGTTTAAGTACTTAGCAATGATTCAACCATCAATTTCATGTGGCCCAATCATTTGGAGATCATTTTGAACCACGTGTAGGGATTGGAGCATTGCGCCAGCTGAACATGCTCGCTGAGGGCATTGAATCATATCCTCATGCTCAATACAACATATGTATGAATCAAGGCAGTGTTAAAAAAGGGCAAAGGTTGGGCAAATCTCAATTTTCACAGAGTTTTTTTTGAAACAAGATGCAGCCCACGAACCCGAATGCAGTCACGTACAGCACTTTTGTGAAAAAATATTTGAACAGTCTTGTACATTTTTCCCTGTTACCGTGCCGCTAGACTGTGGAATGCAGAAGTGGCGGGGAGAGTGTGGAGTGTAAAGTGTGGAGTGTAAAGTGTAGCTAAAAAGTGTACATCAAAAGTGTGCAGTGTAAAGTGTCGAGTGTGGAGCGTGAAGTGTGAAGTGTGGAGTGTGGAGTGTAAAGTGTGCAGTGTAAAGTGTGGAGTGTGAAGTGTGGAGTGTAAAGTGCGGGGTGTGAAGTGTAAAGTGTAAAGTGTAGAGTGTAAAGTGTAGAATGTGGAGTGTGGAGTGTGGAGTGTAGAGTGTGGAGTGTAAAGTGTAGTGTGTGGAGTGTGGAGTGTAAAGTGTGGAGTGTCGAGTGTAGAGTGTGGAGTGTAAAGTGTGAGGTGTAGAGTTTAAAGTGTGGAGTGTCCAGTGTAGAGTGTGGAGTGTAAACTGTAGATAAAAAGTGTGGAGTGTAAAGTGTAGAGTGTAAAGTGCGGCCTGTGGAGTGTAAAGGGTTGAGTGTGGAGTGTAGAGTGTGCAGTGTAAAGTGTAGAGTGTAAAGTGTGGAGTGTAAAGTGTAAAGTGTAAAGTGTAAAGGGTAGAGTGTAAAGTGCAAAGTGTAGAGTGTAAAGTGTAGTGTGTGAAGTGTGGCGTGTGGAGTGTAAAGTGTAGAGTGTAATGTGTGGAGTCCGAGTGTATAAAAAGTGTGGAGGGTAAAGCATGGAGTGTAAAGTGTAGAGTGTGAAGTGTAGAGTGTGGAGTGTAGAGTGTGGAGTGTGAAGTGTAGAGTGTGGAGTGTGGACTGTAAAGGGTAGAGTGCAAAGTGTGGAGTGTAAAGTGTAAAGTGTAAAGTTTGGAGTGTAAAGTGTAAAGTGTGGAGTGCAAAATGTAAAGTGTAAAGTGTGGAGGGTAAAGTGCAAAGTGCAAAATGTAAAGTGTAAAGTGTATAGTGTGGAGTGTAATGTGAAAAGTGTGGAGTGTAAAGTGTAAAGTGTGGAGTGTGATTTTTCAAGTGCGAAGTGTGGAGTGTATAGTGTGGAGTGTAAAGTGTAAAGTGTGGAGTGTGGAGTGTAAAGTGTAGAGTGTGGAGTGTAGAGTGTGGAGTGTAAAGTGTGGAGTGTGAAGTGTAAAGTGTGGAGTGTAAAGTGTGGAGTGTAAAGTGGAATGTGTAAAGTGTGGAGTGCAAAGTGTAAAGTGTAAAGCGGGAAGTGTGGTGTGTGGAGTGTGGAGTGTAGAGTGTAGTGGAGTGTGGAGTGTAGTGGGGAGTACGCAAAAGTATTGCGCCTGCCAGACAAAATGAAGTTCGACACGTTTGGAGGCACATGACAATGTCACGAAGTGCCACACCTGCCACGCAAGACCACGTTACAACTTGCTTTGGCACCTTGAAACAGGATAGGTTTTGCAGCTTCCCCCCATAGACACAGTGAGGCCACAGGAAAGCCAGAGACTCGAGACGATACATGTTGGAGCATCAAAATGAGCGTTTCGTGCGAGACTTCCTCCAATTTTCACACTTTGTAGCTTCAAAATCGACGTTTTCCTACGAGTTATCTTTTGAACATGAAAATTTGCTACCTCAAAATCGATGTTTCGTGCGAGGCTTCCGTCAATTTTCATCACATCTCCCAAAATGCCACGCCTGCCACCGAATTTGCACCTTGTCACCACTTGACGCAGGCCTGACAATGCGATTGGCAAGAAACACGCAACACGACACGTCTAAAGTGCTGCGCCTGCCACGCAAAAAAACGATGGGCACGTCCAAAGTGCTGCGCCTGCGACGAAAACTGCCACACATCTTCTGGAAAATGTCGCAAAAGTATTTTCGCCTGCCACACAAAACGACTTTCGACACGTTCCAGAACACGTCTGAATGTCACGAAGTGCCACGCCTGCCACGCGAAACGAAGCAAGACATGTGCAAACTTCAAACGTGACGCCTTTTGCAGAACTAGGGACGGCCATATTATGGGGCTTGCGCGGACGGTTGCGGACGGTTGGGCAAGGTCGACCGAACACACCCTCAATCCCCAGACCCCCAGAGTGAAACGGGAACCCTTGCTACGCATTCGGGAAAAACACTTTACCATCAATTTTCATACATGTGTGGATTTACCAACCTAACCTCTCATGGCCGGTGCACTGGATCTAGGATCTGAGAACGGGATAGTGCCATTGAAATCTGGGTCGCCCGCGTTTTAGGTCGCAGCGCTGTTGATAGAAGTCTCGCCTGAATGCTCCCCCTTTCGAGTGTGCACTGCATCTTGTCTGAATGTCAGGAGAAATGAGTGTCTAATCTTGCAAATCTCATCCCTCGAAATGAAGCGAAATGAATGTGCACAAGACACAAGACCAACAATTTTGCCAGTTGCTAAAGTGCGAGTTTCTTTATGTTCCTTTCTCTCGCTCTGTGAGTCGCAAACAACTCCTCCAAGTGCTGGTAGAATCGGGGTATAGGCCAAACCTGAAGGCTACAGTCCAGTTGGATGAGGTCCATGTGCCAAGCGAGAAATTGATGCGTCGCACAGCTCCTGTCCGAGGCATGGGCGGAGAGGAGCTCACCTTAGTGTCTGTGTACCACCGCAGTGGTCCACTATGATCTCCAGGCTTGACCCAAATCCTATTCACCATGAAAGCAATCAAACCAAACCACAACTTCATCATCTACTAATCTACCAACCCCCAGACTAGCCTGAAAGGATGTGTATCAGTGTGTGTTGGTCACCTTTTTACTTCTGGCCGCTATTGCAGGTGCTTTGCTCTTTTTACATCTTTCCACTATCAGAATAGAAGAAGTGCAGTCCTCCTAGCAACATTCGGTGCTTACATTGGTTCTGTGATTTTAACAGTTGATCGACAAGTAAGATAAAGTAAGTGCGGAAACTAGTTGCAAGTCAGCTAAAGGTGGTGCTGGCATGTACAGTAAGGTCTCGAGATCGAAGGGGGTTTCATTGTCAGCACTTGTATCGTCATCTGGGGCTTGCACCATCAGCCAATCGCGAGCAGTGGACGACCTGGGGATACAAAACCGAGCTCTGGGATGCGAATGGCGCTTCTTTGGTTTGAGACAAACTTTGCAACTCTCTGCACCGCAGGTTCGCCTGCTGAACAGAAATGAGCCCGTTCAAAATCATCT
Source organism: Cladocopium goreaui (assembly GCA_947184155.2). Taxonomy (NCBI): domain Eukaryota; class Dinophyceae; order Suessiales; family Symbiodiniaceae; genus Cladocopium; species Cladocopium goreaui. The sequence continues at coordinate 337,716 of CAMXCT020002035.1, forward strand.
GCCACGCAGGATTCATATGGACATTGTTGGACTTTACTTCAGCCCAGGGCAAGCTGCGGTCTCCGGTTGTTGGGCAAGACGGTGTGTTCGGTGGTCTTAGCAAGTCCAAGCCAGCAAAACCCACAAAGCAAAACACCAAGATCGACCAGCTGATTATTTGTGGATGCATCAGCTCTTTATCATGCGCAGAACAAAACCAGTTGATTCAGGAACGCCGACATGGCAAAACATGAACTGATATGTTTTTCAACTGTGGGGAGGGGTTCAAGGCAAATCATGCGCACAGTACGTTGCTGCATGTGGACGCATCGGGCATGTGAAGTTCGGTTGCGTCAATAGGCATTTATCAAAATAACCAGAATGCCAAAGATCACTGAAAATCATACATCAGGAATCAGGGCAAACTCCGTTTTCATATCTGGCTTTATCTGAATAGGTACGCCAAAATCGCATGGTCTATCAGACATCATTTCCCCCGTGAACCATTGATTGCCATTCTAGGATATGCTCCATTTTCAAACACTTCCAAAAACCATACATTATGTATATATATATAGGTACATACATAATATCATACATACGTATGTATGTAACTGTATGTATATATATATAATATTATATAATATCATTGTGACCATGGTATTGCAGCATCTGAGTTTCCTGACTGGTCGCTCTGGTGGTGCACGCAACAGCAATCCAACCTCAAGGACCTGGGTTGCAGTACCGTCCCATGGACCAATGGCTAGTACGAAACTATCCAAATCGTACAGACTTAAGGAAGGTTGATAATTTATGATCATTTGGAGCATTCTTCCCAAATATTTGGGAAAAAACGAACTTTACCTAAACATTCCTAAACCATCCTAAATCCATTGTTGATTCACTTACATACCTTGCAAATCCTTGCAACACCAACATTTGCTTCGATCAATCGTGCACAGCTCCCAACATGGCTTTCAGCCAAGGCGGTCAATCGAAAAAGTCAAGCTGTCTCAAGCTGATGTGATCACAGGAATGTTCAGTTTTCCTCTACATCTACTCTGACAACATTTCTTGTATCTTCTTCTTACATCTTACAATTTAATCATATTTAATCAATGCTCATAGAGAATACAAAGCCTGAACTTACTTTGAGGACCAGGTCTTGTAGGAAAGTATTCATGCAAAGAAAACCGGAGCATTGGGAATGTTCCAATTTCCTTTGCCCTACACACACGACTTGATGCAGACTCATAGAACGCGCTTGCCTGGAGAGGAGTCTGCTCAATCTCTTTCAACAGCTCATTGGCCTTGAAGGAGCTCTCATGTCCCAGCCCCATCCACCCCTTCAGCATGGAATCAAAGTGAGCGTTCTGATTGTGGTTCATTCTGCTGGATATCTGAGACATTTTGAAACTGCCCCACCTCATCCACATCGTTGTGAACCTCACCAGCTCCTCTCATGATCTCTGCACACCTGCGGTGCCAACTCTGAATCGATAGGTGATAGGTGATCAATGACGCATTTTTTGGGAGTCACTTTCATCATATGGATCAACCGAGAAAAACCATCCTATATATTAATGGTGACTAATATGATTGATCCTACATGGTTGATCAACCATCCTATTTCCACATCGCACCGCATCGCATCTCCAGCATTGCTCTGAGGCCGCTTCTCTGTTTCACCAAGCACCGGTGCCACTGAGGTTTCAATGAGCCTCAGCAGCTGGTTGCAGCCATCGCTCCACGATGCCAGAGGTGGAAGGTGCGTTAGGCACCCAGCAAACGAAGCCGCTGCAGGGTGTCACCCTCGCAAGCTGGAAAGGGGCTGGGCAATGCTGCCTGAAGCATCTGCTGGTCATTTCGATTCAAAAACGCACCTGTTCAATTCTGGATTCGCTTTCATGGAATACTGCTGTCCAAGTCCCAGACTGCTCGCATCAGGAGGTCCTATCCAGAGTAAACTTCATTCAGCCACAGGACTGCAAGCGAGGTGTCAACTTGTTAGGGGAATAAATTCATTTAAATGCCGCTTCAAATCCAACCCGCACCAAGGAGAAGCACTGCGAGGAACAACGCATCAGAACATGATGTGAAGGACCAACATTTTCAATGATACTTCCCGATTTTCAAGTGCTATTCATGCATCAATGCAGCATGACTGTATGACTCAAGCCACCTCATCTTCCATGCCACGGCCACCGGGACCACCGCCCTGAGAAGCCAAGGGGATGACCTCAGCCGCTCTCACCAGGCACCGCCCGCTGCCAGGCAACGCCCGCTGCAGGCAAGGCACCAAGCGGAAGGCGAAGGCGCGGCCGAAAATGATGCGGGCACCGTTGTAGAGAGCGATGGCCTGGGGATGGTGAACTGCGACTGCTGGCTTCAACATGGCCAGGGATTTTTGTACATATGGCAGTGTGTCAAACCTTGTACCCCTGGTGAACATCAAAATAGCTGGTAAATGGATGTTCATCCCATTAAAAATGGTATTAATAGGTATTGATCCATACCCATATCAAAAACATCTGAGGGGGATCCTTCAAAAAAGCATATTGCTTTCCATTGCCAACACCCCAGAAAGGAAACACCCCAGGAAGAACGTTGCAAACTTTTGGAGATCCCCTTATTATTACAACGTTCTTTGAATGGCAACAGACATCTACGCCGACCGGCCCAACCTGATTGTCAGAGACTGCAACGCCATCCACCTGCTCAAGGCCATGTGCGCAAAGCGGAATAACTAATATCATATATAGAGTAATGTCTAATATTGTATAATATAATATATGTATATATAGTTATATAGTTATATATATATATATATACAAAATATAGAGATAGACACATTTGTTGTCCAATGGACGATTCTCATTTTTCAAAAAAATCTATTCCTCTTCTAATTGATGGATTGCAGAATATCATCAATCCCATCGTTTACCAATGAATGTCAATCACTAGCTAGCAACATTATGGGTAGCTCACAGCCCTCAGGATGTTGACTATTTACATCTATTTACTGTACGACTGGATCACCATTGATCTGACTATCAAGGGGAGCTACGGACCCCTCAATTCTTGGGGCCACGCAACAAGAAGTTTCAAGTTTTTGGCCTTCGTAGGGTTCAAATGAGGAAGATGCAAGGGAGGGTATGAGTGGGGGGTATCCCAAGCCCAGAGAACAGGAGCTGTTAACTAGTCACTCTTAAAGGAACGAAGAACTTGACGGCGAGACTGACAAAGACAAGTCACTTCAAGGATGGGCTGACTTTAGGCACTTTGAACCAGCATGCGTGAGGACTTTTCTTTGTGTTTGCCCACATATATTATATCATTATATATCATTCCTGTCGGATAAAGAGAGGAGGAAGTCACCGATTAGTTAGGCTTTTATTATCTTTTATTGCTGGTTTTGGCATGTTTGGGCAAAAATATGAACGGTTCCTCGGTTCATCCCAAAACGAACTGCATGAAATCGGTGGCTCTTTGAACAACTCTCGTAATACATGGCAGGGGCGCAATCAATCTGCCACCACGGCCGGAATGCTGCACCTAGCACCAGAACCAGAATCATCAGAATCTCGAGGATCCGAATCCGAATGCCAATAAAATATGCACGCATCTACCGCATGTGCTTCAGGTTTCATATACTGTCATATACTGTCAAAATTGAAGTATAAACATATTGAACACATGAAAAATCATGAAAACACACAAATAACCTTAAATGCAGTAATCAAAAGGAGTCAAGGGCCGAAGGGACAACACCCTCTACTTCACAGACCACACATGCACTTTCGGCTTGTGTCGGCCTCCACGCCCTTGCCACCTGTCACGGTGCGGCAGATTTGAGCGTCTTTTCAGCACCAACATGACCCATACTTGACTCATCTGCCTGTTGTTTTATGCGGTTTATGCAAGACTCATCAGAATAGGCACAGATGCGAACATGACTCACTCCTGTGATCATTGTAAAGCTTGTGTGTAGGTTTACATCCTGCCTGCGACGACAGAAATATCACAAAGATGGTCTGGAATGCCCAAACCCATCAATCTGATTCGATTGTTCTCCTGGCGAAAAGGTTTACCAAGGTTTACCATGGTTTACCCTTCTCCCCGGGTATCGCTATCTGCGAATCCGCTGTGTCCTCGGATCCAATACTGATGGGTGGACCCTCAGGTAGGAAGTACAGCAGCCTCCGGGAGGCTACCAACACAAGGCATCACTCATCACTCAGATCTCCAACACTGGCAGCAGATCTCCAGCACTGGCCTCCCAGCCAAAGAAATGTCGTCAGAGATGTTGAGAAGGTATGGCCTGTCAGACTTCATGACAGGATACGATTCGTGAAGCAAGTCTGGGAAGAATGGCAGGTTGTACCATTCGATCGGATTTTGAGCCTAACACACATATTACATCATATTAATTCATATTGCACTTTGAACACACCTGCATGCAAGAATAATCTGTGCATGGCTGATCATTGGACCTCACTTCCACTTTCCAAGGCTTTATTCCTTATGGTCCTCAGAACCACACGAATTTGCAGTCACAGCGTGCTCGGATTGACCTCCCAAGTCATAGCTGTATGTCAAAAAACGGCTCTTGTATAATGGGCTTCAATTCAGCGCCTTCGTTTTCTTATGTTTTCTTGTTTTCTCGTCTTTTGGAAAACTGAACAGCTGTGAGGTATCACACTTTTCAAACAGCTCCAAGCAGTTGTAAGATTGGAAATGAGCGTGATCCGTGCCAGTGCGTTCACTGCCCTTTCTTGCCAGTTAGTAAACTGTAGCGGAAATCAGCAGAAATTCACCCAGCCTCCCAGCATCCCACCAATATTGAAAGGAAGACTGAGCCCTGCCAATGCCTGATGGCTCAGAAATTGGCGACCAAGAGACCTTTCCATGAATCATTCAGCTAAATCCTGCCTCGTTTCGGAGGCGCGATGCCTCCTGCTGAGCTAGCTGGGCCTTGGGTCTAAGCGGTGCCATAGGAGTGGCCAAGTGTAGTCGCTGGAATATGCGATTCCAGGAGCACGTCTGTCTCGGAAGCTTGAGATTGATCATATTGGTAGGCCTAAGTGCTATGATATTCATTGATGTTCATGTTCATTATGTAGTGCTGTGATATTCGCTGTGATATTCATATTTTCATAATTCTATATAATTCTGACAAGAGATGCCCCCTAAGAACTGCCTGTTGTAATGCCGAGTCTGGCCTGTGACCACATGGTCTTGTCAATCCTGGTTTGGATGCTAAGGACCTTGGTGCAAAGAGCCCGTGAAACACCACACTATGCCCAGGACTTAGCAGCGCGACATATCCCGACATCTATGGAGGTTTCGCAAAATTGGGGGTACGACATCATCCAAGTCATTAAACATCATTAAACCATTTTTGAATCCATTTGAATCCATATTTTCGTATATTCTTCCTCCATGGCGGCCATTCCAAGCCATTCTCAGGCTGCAGCAGCATGTTCCACAGCTTCTGCGCTCTTCATGTAGCGCCGAGCCTCAGACAATCGAAGATGACAACCCAAGAGCCCGAAACGACGCCGTGTTAAGCCGTGACTTTGCAAAGTGGGTCGACCCCGATCTCCTGCAGTAAACCATATTTGATTATATTTAATTGATTCTAGTTTATGATGTTTATGATTCATGATCTAATCATATTGTTTATAGTAAGCCAAGGCTTCAAATCTTCAATACCTTCAACGCTTGGTGCATCTGTCGTCGGATTGCCTGCTGTGGGCTTTCCTCCTTTGCTTTCAGCGCAGCCGCTTTCAGTTCCTCCGCCTGTGCCAAGAGCCGATGTGGGAGCCGGAGCCACTGTTAGAATTATGCACTGATGTGCCACATCAAAAACAATGATTGTAAGATACGTCGTGTAAAGGTGTACTAAGAAGAAATAACATGAAACACATGGAATAAGTATTGTTTCAACGTGCCGCTGCAGTACTTTGCACCTATGCAAAGTGGATGGACATCATGTTCAAAGTTTCGATCCGTTCACAGCAGAAACCACAATATTATCCAGCCTCTGAGCGCATTGTCTGAAGCAAGAGGTCACTTTCTCCGATTTCCTGCAAGGTGCCCATGCAATCCCATAACATGAGCTGCGGTGGTTACATGCGATGAGTCGACTCTTTCAGGAGTTCATGTCTTCCCATCCTGCTCATTGCTCACGGCATGCGTTCGTACCTGCCAAGGTGAGGGACTCACGGACGAGGGAAGCAAACACAAGGGGATGTGAGCTGCCGATAGTAGTAGTAGTAGTAGTAGTAGTAGTAGTAGTAGTAGTAGTAGTAGTAGTAGTAGTAGTAGTAGTAGTAGTCGTAGTCGTAGTAGTAGTAGTAGCAGCAGGAGTAGTAGCAGTAGTAGGATTAGTAGGAGTAGTAGGTTGTCGTAATGAATTGCTGATAGTTCATACGCCTTATTGATCTACTTATTAGACTTATATCTACTTATTGATCTTATTAAACCTTGTTGACAGATATCCATCCTCTGTTGCATCACCATCAAATCATCCGTTCTGCATCCCGACCTTCTTTACTGAAGAAGCGAATCGCAGGGTTCCCAAGGTTTCCTGCGACCAACTGAACTCCGATTCACTGGGTGATTTCATGTGCTTCGAAAAATGGCACCACGAAAAACCCCGCCGAAAAAATACACATCCTCCATTTCGGAGAGTGCCGGGGAAATAGCTGCCACCTCAGAGATTCGAGGCTTGGCAAATGCTCATCATATCCTGGTGATCTCTGGTTGCTAAGCTGCTTGCTGATTTCTATGGAGGATAGATCTGTCACTTGGGGTTGATCGTTCCAGGCATCGCAAGAGTAGGACCAATAGAATCATATGGCGCTATATGGCGCTGGGAAATGAGGTGCTGGTCATGTTTAGTCTTTAAATGTCTGCTAAATTAAACATCCCAAAATTGGGGTCAACTGGAGGCCAGTTGGGGAAAGGAGATTTTTAAGGAGGCTGGTGAGTTTGCCGCCCATGTCCCAGGGGGGAGTGATTGGCGATTCCAGCCCCTGCCAAAACCTAAAACAAAAAAGAGAGAGAGTTCAGCTACTAGTATTACTAGTATCAGAAGCTAGCTTTCAGGATAATTTGGAACCATCATGAGCCATCCCCCATATTCCGTGTGCGATGTACTTTATTTGAAACCACTGATCAGTAGCTTTGTTCCCAGCTGCGCAGCGATTTTCAAGCTGGCTCCACGTTGCTGAGTCCGCTGGCCATGTGAGTCTTGCTGTTTCCATTTAGAGCGTCTGTCAGGAGGTATGTCAGCTTGCTCTGCCTATCGTCACAAAACACAAGCTGCTGCCAGCTCCAATCAGGGAAATAGTTCTCACATGCCCTCTGAAGGTCCATGAAAAACGTATCAATCAATACAACTCAACGTTGCACCAACTTGCTACAGTTTGTTGCTGTCTGAACAGCCGCCCTCAATGTAGAAAAAAACCGCCTGAAAGGTACATGCTTGAACTTTCCCTGTGCCAACTTGGAAATGACCTTGAAGAACACTGCGATAGCGCACACACACACACAACACAGTTTCTCTCTGTTTTCTCTAGATTTCTTTGCTTCTTTCGCAGTTTCCATCTATGAATTTGTCCAAAAATTGCGACGCAATTTGCGAAGGCGAAGAACTGTTCGGAAAGCACTCTGAGATGAGCGCTTGCCCAAGGACGCTCAAGGAACTGTTGATATTTTGTCCCTCTCGCATTCTCTGGCCTAAATGCAGCTGCAACATGTTCCCAATCCTTCCCATGTATCAGTGAAAGTTGTATGGGACACCATGGGATAATCATGAATTCTATAGATAGATGGATGGATGGATCGATAGATAGGTAGATATAACATCTGTACACTACCACAGTTGATTTTCCCGGATTTTCCCATCCACGGAGACATTTCATGGTGCCTGGTGGATTTTTTACGTCCAGCTGCGCTGAGATCAGGACCTGCTGCTCCACTCTTCTTCACTCTCTCACTTCCAGCAAGGTCGATGAGATTCTTGGCCGCTTGAGAGCAAAAAAGGCCGGACAAGCTGAATGAGTTGGTGAAGTTGAATGAGTTGAATGAGTTGAATCAATGAGTTGCATCAAGGCCTTGAAAACATCTTTCAGCAGCACAAAAACGCTGCGAAGTTTTAACACTGAGAGCTTGACCAAGGTGCTATTTCTGATGCGTGTCCGTGACTCATCCTGGCAATTTTACTCGGGAACATGTTTTGATGATGATCAACCAGGAGGTGAGGCAAGACTGCAAACATGTGAGTATGAGAAGGCATTCAATTGTAGACACCGTGGATTCACACTCTCTTACAATGTTTTTTTAACTAAAAATTGAGGTCCCAAAGCCAGTTGGAGAAGTACAACCCATAATTTTCTGCTTAAGTCTTGGGCTTCAAACACATCCACAAACAAAACCATCCTGAAGCGTACCTTGATGGGAAAGGTGATCCGCAGAATGAAGAGCGCATGGCTCCTCGAGGACCTGCCATTTCTCCAAGGTTCATGGCTCCTGTGAGATCTATGAGATTCCCATACCTTTATATATGTTTGGGAAGGTCAAATCATGCTAACTGTTTTTAAATGTTAAATCTTGACATCCCCATGTCTTGGATTGGTTACCATCCACGGTACAATCCAAAATCCCATTGTTGATCATCATTTTCCCTATCAAAATCAATCAATATGGCAATAAAATGGCACAAGATGGACACACTCATTTTTGGACACAGCCATTTGATGGTATGATGTGACAGATGTGGGCTGTACCTAGCTACGTTCAGGCCATGGGTGGTGCACTCATGTCGAAGCTTCCTTTCAATGGGCAGCTGCGGCTTTTCGCATCGTCGCCAATGCTTGGAAAAGTCAGGCAGCGCGTGAGCAAGCAGAAAGATGCAGCTCATCCTGTGCTCCGATGAAGACTACAGTGTCACTACAACTCCTGATCATTTGGGGATGAGTTAAAACCCCTCTACCTTGGTGAAGCTCAAAATAATGGTAATGGTAATTACATGTAATTACTGTAAATGGCTGTTCATCCCTCAAATTTGGTCAGGGTTTGACCGTCTGACCCATTCCCGTTTTGACGATTGGACGTATCAACGCTATTTCATCACTTCAAGCCTTGTAAGCTTCGCAACACTCGAAAAGTGCACAGCTGAAAAAGGTGGCCCAGCAAGGACCCAGCAAGGACCGATCAAATTTTCAAGACAAACTTCTCCACAAAGTACTGATGGATACCTTGCTGATGCGACAAACAGCCGATGGCTTCTGGGGAACCTCTCTGAATGGAGGACATTAAAACATATTAAAAAAGGCAAATGCTGGAAGATTTACATGAAATATCATGAAATTCCAAAAATCCGTCATTTCTATTCATTTCTGAGCTCGAGACGGTGGTCGTTTGTGAGCTCGGGATGGAAGGTGGTCACAAGGATTTGACTCAGCAATTTTCTTCTTCGATGTGCATCACAGTCAGCAACAGGGTAAATATATTGTATATAATTATATATATATAATATATATATATAATATATATCTCTCTCTGTCTCTCTCTCCATATTTCTCTCTCTGTATGAATATAAGTGATATAAGGGCTTTATCCCATTTAAGATATTTAAGTCATAGCATCCTACGAAATGTTATAAAGCACGCTGGTTCATCCCATACGAGTACCGTAAGGCCTCACAGCAATTTTCTACACATTGCAGGGCTAGCACTTTGCGGTATCCCCTTCTGCAGCTCCAAGGACAGGATGACAAAAATGTGATTCCTTTGCAGCACTATTTAACACAATTTATGCCTACTTTTCAATGCTTTAACATGCTTTAACTAGATATCTTTGAGCCTCCTCAAGCATCCAACCTCTGAGGCACCAACTCAGATTCTGCTGCAACCGTCACACCTTCGGCTCCGGGGCCTCTGCGAAAGGTAGTCCAGTCTTCGAATTTCGAAAAAAACATCATTTGCACATGCCATGATTTTGATCATGATGCTATGGTGATTCATGATTCATCATGATTCATCATGATTCATCATGATTCATCTGACTGTTTACATGTATAATTATCACTTTACCATTGATTCTGACTGCCAATTTCGGTAGACCACATCCCAAAGCCCATTGACGAACTCCTGCCTGAAGTTATGGAAGGGTGCACCACCTGACACATCGGAAGTCATATGATTCACAGTAATACTGATGGGTGATAACAACGTTCTGACAATCTCCAACAAATATCAACACTTATGATCATCCAAAAAACTATTGGTTGATATAGGGGGTTATATCATATATATATATAATGATACACATTATCATCTTAATCTTATATACATATATATATATATATACATACATATACATATATATATATGTATATCATGTTAATACACCCATAATCATAGTATATTACAATCATTTATAATCACCTCCAACCAACCAACCCTCATCAACCGTCACCTTGGCCAGCTCTCGCACGGAGTCTCCAGCGCGCAGGATCGCTGGGGCGCGAATGAAAACTGCACAGGGTGCTGGACAGGCAGGATGGATGGATGGATGGATGGATGGATGGATGGATGGATGGGTTGATGGATGGAAAACCATGGAACACCATGCAAAACCATTGACATAAATCATTGGAACATGATTGGAAGATCATTGAAAATCATGATGGAACATGATGGATATACGGATGTATCCATGTATATCCCCCAAATAGCCCATTTTTTTGGACGAAGAATGATGATTCACCAAGGGATTTATGGATATCCTATTGGATGATTCATGAATAGGCTCCACTAAAGTGCAACAACATCGACGACCATTTGGTTTTGTGGTGTCTTGTGGCAAGTGAAACGCATTTCGGCCGCCTTTTCCAAGCGCGTGATTGCTGAGAAGTATTTGGAAAGCGCCGGAAACAAGCATATCCGTAGCTGGCTTCCAGCTGAATCTTGAGCTTAGGTTGCAGTTGGACCAGAGCTGCTCATTCCAAAATGTCCCAATCTTACAGAGTTGTCCAATTCGTTCCCCAGCTTCAACTTCACATTTAGAAATATGTCAGAGTATGGAAGCAAATGAAGCACTCTGTTGACCCAACTGCAGACCGGTGTATGGATTGCCAGGTCTGTGAGGCTTTGGCCTGCGGCCTGACAAACCAACACAATATAACTGAGCTATACCTAAATTCACTGGACAAGGTACTTCGTTTGGAGCTTGAGATACTGCAGTGAGCAAATCCAATGAAGAAATGAATGGCTTAGCGATGCTTAACTCGATCACATACCTGCACATACTTTTCATGCAGTTTCAAGGACTCTGTGGGTAAACTCCAAGCATGACCGACGTGTAACTTGAATTCCTTGCACTTGCTGAAGTGTCATGTGTGTCATGAAGTTTTACTTCAAGCTTCACTTGAACAAACTTCAACATGCAAAATATGCAAAGGCTCTCTTCGAGAGACAACAGTCATCCTCTCCTGTTGAATTTCCCAGCAGAGCTTCATTTTTGCTCGGGACTCACGACGCCCTGCATCATCCTGGGCAACAAAAAAACACAGTAATTACACATGTCCTGCAAGCGACCGATGCAGAAGTGAACGAGGAAAACCTCCTGAAACACCTCAAACACCTCAATCAAAGACCTCAAATATCTTCAAAACCGTTCTTGGAGGATTTCAATTTTGGAGGCAACGACCGCAAAACATCAGCTGGTTGGCTTGGTGCCTGTAAAGCTCCAGCCAAAAGTCGTACTTCTTCTCCCCAGAAGCCTGTTCACTCAATAAGCTGATGGTCCACGGCATAGCATCAAACTCCACCGCATTTCACCATGCTTTACACTATGTGATCCTGATATCAACATGACACAAACCTGCAGGCATCAACAATCAAGAAGCTGTTTTTGCTTGCGTCCGTCAATCTGAAATGGATATCCTCGCCTTGGGCTTGTTCATACAGTAGTCGCTGAACATACCATGCGGATAGTGGGTGAAATGCCTGCCAAGTACACCAAACCATGAATGGATTGAACTGAGCATGGACATGAATAAAATGGGTGGCCCCCATGGCCCTTCTCTTGACCCCGAAGCAGGCGCACTCTGTCTTGTTCAGCAACTTTACCTTGGACTTGTCCCAAAGTCATGGCTGTGGCAGACTTTGGAGGCAATCGCTGAATTTTGGTCTGTTAACTCAAGGTCCAGGCCCCACAAATGTAGCAAAAGTTTGTCCCTCCAGCATTGCCTCAATGGTGTCTTCTGATGCAAGCACGCAGGGCCTGCTCAACATTCTTTAAGAATCTTTAAGATAGGGATCAATAGGGCATCCAGGTGCATTTTGCTCGAATGTCTCATGATTCCCGCATCTTCCAACCGTTTGGAAGAGCCTCTGCAGAGTAATCCCATCCCCCTACTATTGAACAGTATTAAACATCCCTGTTGTATGGTCGCACATGTAAATCTGCTACAAAAAACCCTGGGGGATGGGATTCAACTTCCCCAAAGGCTTCCATCTCTCAGCATCCAACGGCAAGCTACAGAGCCACATGTCCTTAGCTACTCGTGTTCAACCTTTAACATGCTTCCTGAATACCTTAACCATTAATCTTAGTGCTTAGTTAATAGGGAAATCCCAGTTCATGGATGATGATAATCCCCAACTAATATGAGTTAATATGAGTTATACTACAAACTCCCTGCAATCATCAACCGAGGTTTTGAACACTCATGTAATCCAACAAGGCCCACACATGTAGTTGCATCCGAAGGATCTCGAGCAAGGCGCCTTAAGACAGCTGAACACAACAGCAGCACCAGAGAGAAATGTGAATTGGTCCCAAAGTACATATCATAGAATACGTATCTCTCTCTCTATAAATACACATAGAATCAATTAGAATCACATAGATATAAATGCTTAGGTGGATTTCCCCAAATCATATTTTAGAGTGTTCCATCCATATCCATCTGCAGCCGGTAAGAAAACAGTGCTGACCGCACCCCTTCGCGCTTTGGGCCCCAACATCGCATTCTGGACATCTCAACCAACCTGATCAGGTCGGTGCTTCATCCCACTGGGGTTGGAGCGCTCTAAATTTTCCTTGCTGCAATGCCAGTGGAGGGGACATTTGCAGTAAAACACTTATATATATATATATATCTACTGATAGAAACATATAGAAACCATGGATAAAAAACCATGGATTTCCTGCAAAACACACATAAACAACTCCAACAACTCCTTAACAACTCCTTAACAAAACAACGGAGCCATTGATAAAAAAAACATCTTGAATCTATCAGATCCACAGCGAGACCCCCGAGACCCCGACCCTCGCTGGACCTGGCAAACCCATGACAGGATTGGTGTCAGGTGACGGAGGTGATAAATGTGCTTCAGCAAAGCCAGCATCGCATCTTCCCTGGAGTTACCAGTCTTCATGGTCAATCTTGGTCAATTTGCTGATCTCACCATTTTTCCGGGTAGTTTTCCACTTGATTGTTGGTCAAACCAGAAGCAACCATTGGGAACTACTGCACAGCCGATGTGCCAAGGCTGCATCCTCAGCCGAGCAAGACTGCCGGCAAGGCATGAGTTCTTCAAAGGCATCATCCACTTTTTCGTTATCCTGCCAAGCAACTGGGAATGTCAACCGACTAAGGTTGATCCCTGGAACATATGGGGTGCCTCGATTCTGAATTGGAAGTGGCTGTTTTGGGGATCCCTGAAGACAACTTCACCACTGATTTATGATTCTGAGCAAACATAATTTATTTCCTCTGCAAACTATGCTGTCACAAAGGCATGTAAATGGTCCTTCCGCCATTGCCAGTACGCAGCGCAAGAGACACCAAAGTGTCTTTCTTGGCACTTGAAGCACACCTCCCAGTGAGAATCAATGTATCCATGCTTCTGTCGCAGAGGTCAACCACCTTGCATAGCTGTTTCCAGTGCAATGCTGCAAATTCGGACAGGAAACAGAAAGAAGAAGTTCGCTACACTATAATTTGTTTTGCGACAAATCACACATACATGTATGTATGTATATAAATATATATATATATATATAATATAATATCTCTATCTCTCTCTCTCTCTCTATATATATATACACACACACGCATCCTTATATAGTGTGTATATATATAATGTATTATGTATATTATGTATTATATATATATATCACATATCACATTTCACATATCACATATCAAATAGATAGATAGGTAGATAGGTAGACAGACACAGACAGGATACCGGATAGACAGACAAACAGGATAGATGGACAGGATAGATGGATAGATACATACATCATGGTAGATAGATAGACAGAAAGATGCATAGATATATGTATGTATATATAAAATCACATATATATATATATATGTACATAAATACATTGTATAGATAAATATCATGTTCAAAATAGATAGTTATATATATATATATCAACATTCAAGTACTATGCACCAGTTCCAAACCCTCACATCCTTTGCCATGTTGCCACAGGCCTGCTCCTTGCAGGATGGACAGGCCACAAAGCCCTGTTCGGCTGCCTGCGGCATCAGGGACCCTGAAAGCTGAAGCAGCGAACTCCAAAGTATGCCATGATTGTGGCTGGGTCTGACTTGGTAAATAAACAACTGTATGATATTCCATGTTCATATTACTACGATGATGATGATGATCACGATGATTATTATTGTTATTACTACAGTATTACATACTATTACAATTACCATATTATGATTACTATTGTTACTATTACAATTTCATTTTCATGGGTCATTAAATGTCCCCATTGAACATCACCCAACCAAAATCGGTATATGGTCTACTAGATGGCTACTATTTCAGGTGATGTCCCTTATATACCCCAATATTCCCAAAATGGGACAGTTACCATCTTTATAACCGATCCGCTGAGCTCCAGGCAGACGCAACGATGATGACTTCACCGCAGGGGCATTGGACTTTTCGCTCACCAGGGGCATCGGGCCTGGGGACCATGGCTGGACCATGGCTGGACCATGGAGACCATGGGCTTTCCATGGGCTTTTGAGCGTTAGAATGGCAGATTTATAGATGTTTAATGATGTTTACCTATGGATTTATAGATTGTACCCTCTGGTAATTTAACATAGCTATGGAAAATCACTATTTTTTTATGGGAAAATCCACTATTTCTATGGCCATTTTCAATAGCTATGTTAAATTACCAGAGGGTAAATGATTCAAGATGATTCAAGATTGAAGATGATTGAAGATGATTGTAGATTATTGTCGAAGGAAGATTAGAAGTCCAAACAGCAGGCAACAGTAAGGGCTGTCAAGATTCAGAGATGTCAAGGGCAAACCGGATCAAGAGAAAGTGGCATCATCAAACAAGGATGTCTAGGAGAAAGAGTTCCAAGAGATGACGCAGCCACCGGCCCTGACAGCCAGGCGGCCAGACGTCCTTCCTATAGGCTCTCCCTTTTCTTTATAGGCTTCCCCCCCTTTGAAAGTTCCGTCACCCGGCTTGCCCGGGCTGGTAGATGATTTTAGATGAGTATAGACTTAGATGATTATAGGGGTACCCCCACTCATCATGCAAGGAATCCAAGATGACTCATGACTTAGTATTGAAACAACCATGGTGATGACTTGGGGATTCCCCATGACTTAAGAACCCCTCAATTCGCTGGCAAAGCCCAACCTGTAGAGCTCTGCTCGGGTGGACAGGAATCGATCCCAAAGCTCGGTACCCTCAAAGACCCCCATGACCTGCGACTGTGAAAATCATGGGATTTTTCCCCCAAGCCCTAGCAATTTGAGTGGACAGTGGACAGGGGAAATGAGGATTGAGCGCAATGAACCACTAGGGGCACCCCATTTTTGGACAAATCCATGTAGGTCATGGAACTGATACAACAAATACAATACATAATATATATGATGTTTTCAAACAGCCGAAAGCTTTTTCATACTTTCGCAGAATATTGCACCCATTGAGAAACCATAGATCTTCAATTGGGTTTGTCTGAATAGAAAACAGGATATCCCAAATTTTGATGGTGAATCATTATAATCATTATATAATATATGTATAATACAATTATATATAATTATATGTGTGTGTGTATATATATATATATACACACCATCTGGTAATCAAACATGGCTTGCCGTGTTAATCCACCATTCAGAGATGATTTTCGCATCAATAAACCTCCATTCACAGGGGATTTCTCCCTGCCATGTTTGATTACCAAAGGGTATCCAGAAAAAACTAATAATAAATATCCCAGTATTAACCGTTCTTTAACCACTATTAAACATTATTAACCACATTATTAACATTTATTAACCACATTTTAACCACTATCAACTCCACTTTTCAGGCCCATCTGTGGCACATCTGTGGCTTTCTCATCGCCTGGAATTCGCTGATGGGACATCCGCACTTGGGCATTGGACAAACGAGCTCCTGCCCGAGACGGCAGTGGCCATAGAAAGCCGTCTGAAAATGGGGGTATCATCATCAACCAGGGGATGTATGGCTTAATTATGATTAATTACCATGTAATTATAATATTGTGTAATCATATGGTATTATCATGAACCGGTGAATTTCGGATTACCATATTTTTTTCGACAAACCCATAGAAAGGCTTAGATTTCGGCAAACAAAACGGAGAATTTGGAGCTGGAGAGCTGGACACCGCGGTCCTGCTCTGAGACGCACTTTTCTCTGATCTTCACCTACCGGGACCAGTGGAGACTGCGACCGGTTGTTGAGCTGTCGAGCTGCACCCCTATATCCTAGTTGATTTGGGACCATCCCATATTTTAGTCTCAAAGTTGTCAAAGAAATCCCTGGCACATATATAGATAAACACCAGGACTGTATAGAAATACTATTTCGAATCAGTGCCACGCATTAAAATATTGAACCTGACGGCCATAAAGCAAAGGTTTCTGACTAGACAGCTACTGAACTGAATCTGCACAGCTATGTGTCTGCTTCAATAAACGAAATCTGCAGGTCCCAGTGTCTTCATGGTGACCAGTAACACTATGACCATATTATTTGGACATGCTTGGAGTCGGCTCTTGACTTCGACTTCGGAACCTCCAGGTAGCCGGAGATGCAGTCCCGGCAGCCAAGATGTCCGCCTTACCACAGCACTGTTTGATGCTGAAATCATTTGCTACGGCTGCGGCTACATCCTGAGCATGCAGCAATCAAGACTCACCTTGGTTCAGCGAAATTTCCAGCACCCTTTTTCAGATTCTGGAAGAAACAGGACTTAATTTTTTGTTTGGCATGGGATTGTATGATATTGTATGGGTATGGGTGAAAATCTTGACACCAAAATGGCAGTGTGTCAAAACCTTGTACCCCTGGTGAACACCAAAATAGCTGGTAAATGGATGTTCATCCCTCTAAAAATGGTATTAATAGGTATTGATTCATAGCCAAATAGCTTCAGCAGCTGGTTGTGGATGTTCATCCCCCTGACTCGATGGTGGCATAAAACATCTCCAAGCGGCTCCATTCTCTAAACGCCACTCCTCGAAACAAATCTGGCAGGTAAAGCGCTCTTTTGCCTCCTGCCAGGAGCACAATCTCATGCCGAAAAAAGGGAGGAAATGGCTTCACCATGGTTCACCACCCAGAAGATCTAGAGAAAATACATCAAGACACATCAAGGTGTCACATTCCATCGATGTTTCACAAGTTCAACGGTGTCACTGGACACCGACTCATCCGTTCTGCTGGGCATGTTGGGCACCTTCTCTGCGACTTCGTTGTCGAAGGATTCCTGCAGCCTGGTGGTCAGATCTACTGCAGGATTGGGCTGGTGTGTTGGAATGTGAGCAAGTAGCCACTTTCTGGTTTCACTTCTCTCCAGTGCCCATGGCATGTTAAGCATGTGGCTGCCGAGCAAAAGCACTATCCTTGGGTAGAGGAAGACGGTGAACAGTGAACGCATAAACTTCCAACCTCTGAGGAAAAATACCAGGCTAAAACGATAACTGAAACTCAAAGCCAAGAGGGACTGCGCTCTCCCAACGGTACAAGATTATGGTAGGGAAGGCAAGCTGTACTCTGCACACAACCAAAGACGGGGCTTAAGGATAATATGCAAACCTGTTGTACCTCCAGCCAGGACAAGCCTATATATATAATATAATTATAATACATTATAATACCATAAGGAGGAAGCTTCAAGTTGTCATGGGGCAAAGGAAGCATGTTCGGAGGTTCACTCTCACTTGGAAAATTGGGTCCATCACAGTTTGCACCAGCATTGAACTCAAAAAACACCGCTGAGCTTGACTCCGTTGAGCCATACTTTCGCCTCTCCTAGCAGCATACCGACCGTCAATCGGGTACCCCTGGGTGCCCCCAAATTCACTGGCTGATCATCAGTATCATACATACGACATACAAGTATGTATATATACGTATATATATATATATATACGTATATATATATATATACATACATACATACATATTATATCATATTATCATACTATATCATCATATATCATCATATATCATCTATATACACCTATCTTTTTGTTTGGACAAACCCGCTTGGGTGTTGACTGTATCTGGCAATTAAGTCTTGTCTGACGTCTGACGTCTGATGGCCTCGCATTTGGGACTGGGAAGTACAGGAGGTTCACCATCCGTCCTGACGGCGTGATATGGGGCGCTGGCTATGGGTCAAAATGGGACCCAATCATCCCATCTGGGGACCCAATTTTGGCTAGCCACTATTCATACACAGTCGGCTAGCGAATGGTGAAACACCTGATGTTAGCAACTAGCAGTTGCTCCGTAGACTTGCGAGAAAAGATTCCAGTGGAGATCTTCACTATGAATCTGGAGACATTTCCAAATAATTCACTAAATAACCTGAAGTTAGTTCAGCAGTTTTGGGAATGACCCCCCTCGTAATTCACCTAATCTATCCAAATAATAGCTGGCCTTTCCATTTCATGAACCCTGGCAAGAAGAAGTTGGACTGGTCTGCAACTTGCCCTGGCCTCACATCCGGGGATACCTTGAATCCACACATTGGCATTTCATGGGAGGAGATTCGCTAATCTTTCAATATCTTTCAATGATTCAATACATCAAAAATCATCAAAAAGGGTCAAAGTTATTTTTTGGTCACGTGACACAGCTTGAAACACTGAAAACTCATCAGCCACATTCAAACGAGCAAAGATTTCGGGATGTGGATGCAATGACCTTTTTTCAAGCTACGAGGTGGCATTTTTTGGCAACTGATGCCAAACATAGGATCTGCATCCACTTTTGCGGAGCAAGATAAGAAGCTTTGAAGCCATTGAGGCAGTCTTTAGACATGTCATCTTCGATGATTGCTAAAGGGTGAAAAGCTTCAAACGAGATTCAAAACACCACTGTCACTAGGCGACGATATCGACGATCTCCTACGCTTTTTGGTTGCCAGCTATCTGTACAGCATTCCACTAAGCCCTCAATAGGATCAAATCTCACTGATCTCCATACTCCATGTAGCTTTCCTGTTCCCTTGGCTGACTCGAGGTGCTCAGACATGCTCATTGCTGAAACCCTCTGCTTGACATTTCCTTCTTCGATTGCATCCAAGTCTTCTGGGTGGAAAGGGGCTGAACTTAGCTAAGACACATTTGCTGCTTGCGCAGTTCTGCCTCAAGCTGTGCTACTCGTCTGCGCAAATGAACTACCTCATCATCCTCAGATTTGCGGCAAATGGGAGCCTGGGACAGTGGAGAAACCATAGAAACCCATGGCAAACAGGGCGTGACTTTCTCTCAACCGAGACAACCTTTTGCCAGCCAACCATCAAAGGGGATAAATTTCAAGCGGAAGTTAGTTCGGCCATTTGGGGATGATTCCCCCAATCTAAATCCCATCATATCTCCAGGGTGCATCCAAAGGTGGATTCGCAGACCAAGAGTAAACCTCACTGCAGGCGCGCGCGCAGGGCGACTGGTCTATGGTTGAATAGCTAGGGGCCTGACCTATCAACAGTTATGATATTTGATATGTGTGAAAAAATGAACTCTACGTACAGCGGATTCATTGCGAAAGAAGTACCAATCTTGTCTTGTCATGATCATAGTCAAATGTCTCACACCTGAAGGTGGAAGAAGATGGAAGAAGCATTTACACACTTTACACTATTTACACTATTTACATCTATTTACACTATTTACACCCCTATGTGGACTCAACTTATTGAACCATATCAGCCAGTTGGGTCCGAGTTGCGATGGGTGGTTTTTTTCGCAGCCTGCGGCTGTCCATCAGGGGAGATGGTGGTCGCTCCTCTGGAGGATAGGGAGCGCATTCGATGGGTTCATCATGGGAACGACCACGACAAACTCCCTTCGCCCTGGCCGTTCCAGGTGCAAGAAAATAGGTACTTTTGAATCACCATCAATTAACACCTCAACCGGCTCGGCTCAACTCGCATTTCTTTATATATATATATAACTCTGGCATCCAAATTTGATCAAATTTCAGGGTACAACCCATACCCAAACATTTCGCATCAGCCAGGGGAAATGATCACTGCACCGGAACAGCTTCGTGATCCTTCATCAAAGTTATAACTGTTTAAAGAAATCAAATTTTGAACATCTCACAACAACACCAAAATTGCAAGACAAACACAATGTCCCAGGACGTGTTCCTCTTCAAACACACAATCAAAGCTCTGATTGCTTTTCAGCAATTCTGTGCTCTGCTCTTTCCAAGGCAATATAATATGGACCCTGCGGCATGCATTGGTAGTCAGCTAGAACAGGAAGTGTCAAATACTCAAAATACACACTTGGAACCATTTAGAACACCTATTGACCTATTGATAAATTCTTCTTGCCCACTTAGCGAACACTTTGATGCCCTTTGATGCCGGAATTGTGTATTCTCGGCCCTCGCGGCCTCTTGAAATTTGAAACTTCTCGAGGACGTGGTGATCTCGGTTTCGCGAGCCTGAGCCTGGGATCTGCCGTGTGTTTGGGTATACAACATATGTCTCATATCTGTGAAAAATCTATGATAGGCAATAATAATACTAATAACAACAATAATGAATAATAGTAACAATAGCAATAATACTAATAATGGTGTGCATGGATATACAACATACATGTTGTTTATTTGCAAAAGGGAATCAGTTGCTGCTCCCTTTCCCAAACAAAGTGATCGAATTCACCAAAAATTTTTAGTCTCATGTTTCAACCCCAATCAAGCAGAATATAAGGAGCGCGGATTCTAGATTATGAAACCTTTGCACCTGTGAACGTCCTCAAAATGATGTACAGGACATC
Source organism: Cladocopium goreaui (assembly GCA_947184155.2). Taxonomy (NCBI): domain Eukaryota; class Dinophyceae; order Suessiales; family Symbiodiniaceae; genus Cladocopium; species Cladocopium goreaui. Next base: position 359,057 of record CAMXCT020002035.1, read on the forward strand.
TTCTTGGTTTTTTTTCTGCGCACGTAAAACAAGTGATTTTTTGGGCCCACTCTCACCACAATATAAAACCACATACAGCAAATGACATCTTGGTTGGTGGTGCAACTTCAAGACACCTGAAAACTATGAGTCCATTGGGATTAACATCGCCGTGGCACATGTCCAAGATCTTTTCGGTGTCTCTCCGCATGTTGAGAGCCATCTGCTCAAGAGCTTCCACTCGGGACCTGAGATCAGATCCCATCTCCATGTGGCACAGGAAAAGTTGGAGGCAAACTTGGCCATCTGCTTGTCGGGAATACATTGAATACTTGTTGTCAATAATCTATACATACATTCAAAATCATTACGTGCTTTGGTGTCACTTCCTTGTGAAGCAAACGTCAGAATGCTAGGGTCCACACTCCATGGATGCAATCGTGTTCTTCCCATCCTGTCACGGTGCAAGGACCGCTTTGCAGAAGACCAATAAAATGCCGGTGGCAAAAGTTGTGATATGGTGATGATAGTGATTGTTTTTGCATGCCAAGGCTATGTAAAGCACCAATAGCAGCTGTACAGGTGTATTCTAGATAGTACACTCTGCATGAGGAAAGTTATGGAGCGTTGTAAAGATGTGGTCTTCGACGCCTTGAAGTCTCAATTCCTAGGTAATCACCCTGAAAGAGCAACGGTTCAACAGTGCAACTGGTCAACTTGATCGAATCAGAATAAAAGATTGCGAAGTATGCAAGATGCAAAAGGTCCGGTTCTAAGCTTAACGTTCATTTCCTGGGCCGCTAACTGGAAGTGCCTAGCGCTTATGATCCCAACTTGTCATCCGCGCACGCCTGGCAATCTCTATATGTCGCGACATGGAATCTGAATGCTTTCTAGAATCCAAAGCAGCTCTGCCAGTGCAGAAAAGTGGCGCCCCATTTACGCTTGATCCAATCCAGCTGCTCCAAGCAAAGAGCTCGTTGCCGGATCAACGCTTCCTCGGCGAAAGCTAAATTCAAGAGCAGGCGCCGGGTGGCTGTGATAGCCGCGCGCATGGATCAAATGCTGCCAGTCACACGGGGAAATTTGGACGTTGTGCAATGCATGGGACGCCCCCAACTGTGGACACACCCATTGGCGAACCGTCCGCAAGTCGTTCAGACACTTCTTCTGAAACTCCGGGTTTGTCGGATTAGTTCGCAAAGCGCCGTAAAAGGCTCGTGGTGTGAAGCAAAATCCACGTTATCTGCTCCCTTGCCCTCAATGCAAAGGCCCATATGCAGCATCGCTAGCTGCACATGCACAACAAATTTGGAGGGCCAGCGCACGCAAGAGGTTGCAGAGGCATGAGAAAAGAAACTTGCTCCAGTAGCAATGTAATGCAATGTATTCTGGCCAAATACCTTTTCTTGCACGCTGGCCGGCCAAGGAGTGGAAATCTGCCTTTCTAGCATGAGCTTGCGGGTTCCTTGCCTTACTCCAGCTTCACTCACACTACTTTCACACTTTCCGTGACATGGAGCAAGCTGTCAAACACGCCTCGTGTCGCCCAGACATGCAACGAAAGAAGAAAAAGATGGACAAGCACATTTGGCCAGTGATAGGCACCTATTTGCATATCCCAACTAAATTACGCATTCCAGCTTCCAAACCAACGAAGGCTCCTGAATGTCCCATGTAGAGATTCAGAGCAGAGATGTACGGACCCGGAAGCACGTTCTCAGTTCCAAGAAATACTTCAAACACCAAAAACAGCCAAAAACTTCTGGGGGAAAGTGGAGCTCACACCCCCGTGTCATTTGGGCCTCTGCAAAAGCGCAGCGGCCAAGAAACGTGAGTTGCATGCCACTTTCTGGCCACTGGAAACTTGTGCCATCATTCCAGTCGAACCATCTGCGTAAGGCTTGGCGAGTTAAGGCGTACAGCCGCAAGTGCTCAGACGAGGCTGGGGTTTAGTCCTCCCGGGCACCTTGTAGGAACTCCACAAGGGCTTGCTGGAGGCTAGGTAGGCTGCCCAAGGTTAGCAGGCGCAAGGAAGACTTCCTCCACAAACTCACAGCTACCAATGAAACACAAGGTAGCAACAAGATGCAGCCATAGACGGACAGTTCGCTGCACCTCCGCCTCAGGCCCCCACAGGCGGGGTATAACTCCACTGCGTAGGGGGCCTGACTAGCCAGCAAAACAGGCCGAAACATCTGACCAACACCCTTAGCCAGAAACAGAGTCCCCGGAGCGTAGAGGATGAAGAAGAGGTCCAAATTCTGGAATACTTGTCGTCACCGGAACTGAGGTTGAAACTGGTCCCGTCACTCTGGGAGTTGGTCGAAAACGTATTTGAGCTCGATAATCAACCATTGAAATCAAAGGTCCCGGCCGTTTTACTGAGGGAGATACCGATCCATGTTGTTGGTCTTGAAGTGTTAGGGCCCCGGACTGGTCGTCAAACTTCTGAGATACGAATCCATGTCGTTGGTCTTGAAGTATTAGGGCCCCAGACTGGTCGTCAAACTTCTGGGACAATGAATTCAAAGACAACATTGAAGACCACATCAAGCGCGAAATCATTTGATTGTTTTGAAACGTCATTCCGGTGATAATTCTGAGCTTGTTGACATTGTAAATTTTGTCGTTCCATTACCTCCATCTGACATAACAGCAGATGGTCTTTGAGAGTCAGCCATACTAATGGACATCGATTGGGCAGCACGAAGTTGGTTCATTTGTTGAGAAATACTGGTGAATTTGTTGAAACATACTATTGAGAAAAACACCGGACCAATAGGTAAGGCAGGGGTTGGACCAAATGCTTTGGCAAGTGCGCCGGGCATCATGGCAAGCAAAATTGGGCGAAACAAGCCGAAACAAATTTGACCAAACAAGAAAGTTCTGAGGCTCAGAGGTGTGCGCCGTTGAGACTATTAAATCGCCTTTATGGCTGCTTCTCCCATGTGGGTACTTCGCCCTTATGGCTACGTCGCCATGTGGCTTACCAAGATTTCCGTGTTGAACTTGGAAGGTCCACCTAAACATTCAGAACTTCCTTGCACTCGAAGTGCAAACGGCTTCAAGATGTTGGCAACATCTCTCTCTCTCTCTCTCATTCCGGGAAAATGCCTGGCCATCACTTCTATCCACGTCGAAACATGTCGAAATGTAGAGACTGACGGTACAACCAATTGAGGTTAAGTACCCATGATGCTTCCCCTATCACATTCCAGCTTCGTGGGACCAGGTTGGATGTGATAGGCCTGGCCCCCTGCGTGTTGATATCATTAAACATTTGAACTTTCGGAAAGTTTTTAACACTGCATGTGACTAGCAGTTTATATACACACACACACATACGGTTTGCCCATTCACTAGATACTAATATGGTTCCTTATATTCTCATTACGAGCTACCAGTTGGCAAACCATTCGTACCAGTGGAATTCACTTACGCTATAGCTATCATTTCATGATGGTATCATATGTCATACTGCATAAAAATCTATGTGCCATTGGGGTTTCCCAAAATGGGGGTACCCATTTTAATCATCCACTTCAATAGGATTTTTAATTATAAACCATCCAGCTATTGGGGTATCCCCATTCAATCAAACCCCTTCATTGGTTTTGGCTAATGAAGGCTTGGTCCCAGATGTCCCAGCATGTTTTCCAGTCTACGCAGGCCTGAGCAGCAAACACATCTCCAGCCCTGGAGGGGAAGACTGGAAAAGTCACACAATGGGACAGAAATGGGGAACATGACGACATAAATATCGATAAACATCGAAAAACACCGATATACATTGATAAACTATTAAAAATTGTGGTATCCTACTTTCGGACAAAACTTAATCTCTTGCTTCACTTCATCCATCTATTTTTCCTCCAAACATATTCAACGGAATTCAACGATCCCGAGAATTGAATGGAGGAAGCATGTACCGGACTCCCTTACTGATTTCATGGTAAACACATGGTTAAAACGATCTTTTCCTGTAAATCCTGTCTTGAACCAACCCACCCCACGGCCCCTCGGGTCACATGTTCTCTGCCTCGCAGCAAGGGCACTCCGTGGTGTCATGGCAGATCCACGTGCAGATCCTCCAGACCCAGAGTGGTCTGTGCCGGAGCCGGATGAGTGCACGCACCTGTGCGAATCACTCCTGGCCGGGCCGCAATCCCCGCATGTCCCGGCAGAATGATGCCTGAATGAATAATAATAATAACTAGACGACGGATGGCCCGAGAGCGTAGAGGAGCAGGGTCTTCTCTTGTTAGTATGGAGACACCATATTACAAACAATATATTAAAGATGTGTTATAGGCAGTCGAGAAGAAGATTATCAAGACAAAATAGCAGAAGTGCAAGACAATAGTTTGCATCGCAAACACTTTTACACACAGAAGCTTTTACACACAGACGCTTTTACACACAAAAACTTTTACACACAGAAGCTTTTACACACAGAAGTTTTTACACACAGAACCTTTCACACACAAAGGCTTTTACAGACAGACACTTTCTCACACAGATGCTTTTACACAGACACTTTTACACACAAAGCTTTTACCCACAGAAGCTTTTACAGACAGAAGCTTTTACACACATACGCTTTTACACAGATGCTTTTACACACATGCTTTTACACACAGACATTTTTACACACTGACACTTTGACACACAGACACTTTTAACAAAGAGCCTTTTACACACAGGAGCTTTTACACACAAACACTTTTACACACAAACACTTTTACACACAGAGACTCTTATACACAGAAACTCTTATACCCAGACGCTTTTACAGACAAACGCTGTTACACACAGACGCTTTTACACACAGACGCTTTTACACACAGAAGCTTTTACACCCAGAGGCTTTTACTCACAAACACTTTTACACACAAACACTTTTACACACAGACGCTTTTACACACAGACGCTTTTACACACAGCCGCTTTTACACACAAACATTTTTACACACAGACACTTTCACACAAAGACGCTTTTACAAACAGAGGCTTTTACACACAAACACTTTTACACACAAACACTTTTACACACAGACGCTTTTACACACAGAGGCTTTTACACACAGAGGCTTTTACACACAGACGCTTTTACACACAGACGCTTTTACACACAGAACTTTTACACACAGAAGCTTTTACACACAAACACTTTTACACACAAACACTTTTACACACAGACGCTTTTACACACAGACGCTTTTACACACAGAAGCTTTTACACACAGAAGCTTTTACACACAAACACTTTTGCACACAAACACTTTTACACACAGACGCTTTTACACACAGACGCTCTTACACACAGACGCTTTCACACACAGACGCTTTTACACACAGACGCTTTTACACACAGAAGCTTTTACACACAGAAGCTTTTACACACAGACACGTCCAGCACAAGTAAAGTCGCAATTTTACCTCAGTTTTTGCCGATCGACCCTCATTTCGCGCGAAAGGGTTGCTCCGGCACAAGTCAAATCGCAATTTTTTCTCAGTTTTTGGCGATCGACCCTCATTTCGTGCGAAAGGGTTGCTCCAGCACACGTAAAATCGCAATTTTTCCTCAGTTTTTGGCGATCGACCATCATTTCGTGCGAAAGGGTTGCTCCGGCACACGTAAAATCGCAATTTTTTCTCAGTTTTTAGCGATCGACCCTCATTTCGTGTGAAGGGTTGCTCCGGGACAAGTAAAATCGCAATTTTTCCTCAGTTTTTGACGATCGACCTTCATTTCGTGCGAAAGGGTTGCTCCGGCACAAGTCAAATCGCAATTTTTCCGCAGTTTTTGGCGATCGACCCTCATTTCGTGCGAACGGTTGCTCCGGGACAAGTCAAATCGCAATTTTTCCTCAGTTTTTGGCGATCGACCCTCATTTCGTGCGAAAGGTTGCTCCGGGACAAGTCAAATCGCAATTTTTCCTCAGTTTTTGCCGATCGACCCTCATTTCGTGCGAAAGGGTTGCTCCGGCACAAGTCAAATCGCAATTTTTCCTCAGTTTTTGACGATCGACCTTCATTTCGTGCGAAAGGGTTGCTCCGGCACAAGTCAAATCGCAATTTTTCCTCAGTTTTTGCCGATCGACCCTCATTTCGTGCGAAAGGGTTGCTCCGGCACAAGTCAAATCGCAATTTTTCCTCAGTTTTTGCCGATCGACCCTCATTTCGTGCGAAAGGGTTCACGTTTCGTGACTCCCCGCCGGCACCACCCTCGGCCTAAAGAGAGAAAGATAAAGAAGGCGAGAGAGAGAAAAGGGAGAGAGAAAGGAGAGAAGATGTGAAGATGAGAAGGTGTGAGAGAAGGTGTGAAGAGGAGCAGATGTGAGAGAAAATGTGAAGATGAGCAGATGTGAAAGAAGATGTGAAGATGAGCAGATGTGAGAGATGATGTGAAGATGAGCAGATGTGAAGATGAGCAGATGTGAAGATGAGCAGATGTGAGAGAAGATCTGAAGATGAACGGATGTGAAGATGAGCAGATGTGAGAGAAGATGTGAAGATGATCAGATGTGAAGATGAGCAGATGTGAAGATGAGCAGATGTGAAGATGAGAAGGTGTGAAGATGAGAAGATGTGAAGATGAGAAGGTGTGACAGAAGGTGTGAAGATGAGAAGGTGTGAAGATGAGAAGATGTGAAGATGAGAAGATGAGATACAGACCCCCACTATTGGAAGAACCCTGCGCTCAGACGCTCTCGGGAATAATAATAGAAAATAAAATAATAATAATAATAATATTAATATATACATATATATATCTGATATATGTCTGGGTCATCAGGGAAATCACCCATTTGTATCCATTTGTAGTCTTAAAGAAATGGTACTACGTCATACTACGTCCGTGAATGCCCAGCAGGGGAATCACTACGTACCAACATCATCCAACATCCAACATCTGCTTCGATGTTAAATATGCCTCAGTGAGGAAGAGGATGTGAACCCTCATCTGGATCAAAATGGCAAATTCCAAACTTCGAATCGACACCATTGGACTTACACTCTTTACATCCTATACCTTTACAGGAAATCGTATTCATGTATATTTATGTGATTTCCTAATTCATCCTTCATGCTCCGTCCCAAAGAACCTCCCGAAACGGCGCCTCCGGTTTTTTGACTTTCTGGCCTTTGCCCTTGGCGAATCGGTGTGGCTGCGGTGGTTTATGCCGAGCTTTTCCATTGGATTTTGTCTAGATACTTCTAGATTCTATTAAATGTTTGAACACGTCGGACATTCTTGGTACGTGCACACTTTATCTTAAGAGGTGCAACAACTGGAACAATCCTACACAAACTAGGCATCTATATGTATATATATATGTATATTCGACAAAACTCTGGCACAACATGGGGCTCCAAGACACGTCCCACCCTCGCCATCACCATAGAGGATGTCCAGTGCCTGCATCACCATGGTCTGTTTCTGGAATAGTCGCATCCATAGGCTTCATGAGCATTGCAATGTACTACCAGTACATGTACATATGTATATTATATGTACATATATATATTATATGTACATATATATATATATGTACAAATACTGTATGCATATATATATACATGTATAATCATGTATATATGTATGCATACGCAAATCTATATGCATACGCATATCTATATGCATATGCACCTGTATATGTACACGTGTGTATGTAGATATATACACATATATGTACATGTATAATCATGTACATATGTATGCAATCTCATATCTATATGCATACGCGTATCTATGTGCAAATGCAACTGTACATGTACATGTGTATATATATATACATATGTACATGTATAATCATGTATATATGTATGCATACGCATATCTATATGCATACGCATATCTATATGCATACGCATATCCATATGCATATGCAACTGTATATGTACATGTATGTACATGTATGTACGTGTATGTACATGTATGTACATGTATGTACATGTATGTACATGTATGTACATGTATGTACTTGTATGTACATGTATGTACATGTATGTACATGTATGTACATGTATGTGTATGTATGTACATGTATGTACATGTATGTACATGTATGTACATGTATGTACATGTATGTATGTATGTATGTATGTAGGTAGGTAGGTAGGTAGGTATGTAGGTATGTATGTATGTAGGTAGGTAGGTATGTATGTAGGTAGGTAGGTATGTAGGTATGTATGTAGGTAGGTAGTATGTATGTATGTATGTATGTATGTATGTATGTGTGTATATATATATAATATAGATTATACGTATACATGGCCACCATTGTCCAACCTTCACCCAAAAATCGCTCCCCCCACACTTGTCGCGCCTTCCGAGAGTTGCCCAAAATGTCTCCTTAGGGCGGCCCGTGTGTTTTTTTCGCCATGGATGTCTGAAAAATGGTGGCTAAAACCCCCCAAATGGCCAACATCTATGAAAATCTGGGGAACATGATGAAAAACCATGATAAACCATGGGATTTTCATGGATTTTTTTTTTTGGGTACTTTCAGACAGACCCATTTCACGTACTAGCAAATTCATATAACAATCACATGTCACCATACAAAATCACCCATTTGTAATTGCTTTTCCCGCTGAAAGTGAGTCAGAGGATTGTCCATCACCATCTTCTATAGATCACCAAAGGGTGACTGAGGTACAAAAGGAGTCATCCGCACTTCATATACTGTATCAGTCGTGCTTGGGGGTCATCGCTCCGCTGTTGGGGCAAACTGAAGTTGACAAGGCAATGAAGGAGCAAAGTAGAACAGGTTCGATCTATGTGTCTTGAGAGCTATGCCCCTGAAAGCCTATCTTAAAGCGACAATCCTGGCAGAGAACTTTATCGGAAGCATACCGTTCCTGTCATGGTTTCAGAACGGGTCCGACAAGTTCAAGGAGAAAGTTTTCAAAAGAGTCACCAGTTATGGCAGTGGACACTCTGGTCGGTAAAAACATCCCCCCTTTTGTTCATCAACATTCCCATTGTTTCAATGAAAACACACTCCGCCGGTCAAGCTACGGTGTGTTGAGTTCACAAAGTACAGTGTCAATATTATAATATTCATTAAAACAACGCAATCTTCCAAGTTTTTCGTTGCAAGTCTCATGAATTTTCCATCTGTAGGTTTCCTGAGTCATGGGGGGACATCCAGTTATCCATTTTGGGAGTGTCCATGACATAAAACCATAATAGAACATGTTCAGTTATCATCCATAAAAAGCAATTTTGGGGGTACATCCAATCATCCAGTTATCCACTTCAATAGGATGTTCAATTACCCTCTGGTAAAGGTTCACATAACTATGGAAAATCACCATTTTGAATGGGTAAATCCACTATAAACGGCCATGTTCAATAGCTTTTTGTATCTTCACCAGAGGGTATAAACCATCCAGCGAGCCCGCTGGTACCCCCATCCGTTCCCCACGGCGCCGCCCAGGCACTGCATTGCTTCATGAGACGATCCAACTCTAAGGGCTTCGCGCTGGTGCTGGCCTTGAAAATTCCTGCTGGATAGATATCCGGATATGTTGATATCATATAGGATATATCACGATAATACAATAATATACAATAATTATCCAAATATATCACGATAATACAATAATTATCCAATACCTAGATCATACAAGATCTATAGTATCTATATCATGAATATCTAATATTTGCTTTAATGATACATGGGCTGATAGAACTGGGATAAGCTGGTAAGATACACATGACACATGACTAATATGGGATTTTTTATTGGTGTTCATAGGATTCAATGGACCTACGGTGTGTTCTTCCAACCGGTGGATGGATTCCCGTGGTGTAATGTCCTGGGATGAGGTCATTGGGGGATGGTCATGCCGAATATTTACCGATGACTCTTGGGGACACTAACTGAAAATAGGGAATCATATACTTAGATATACTATGATATACTTAGTGCATTCTGGGTGAACAAAACATCAGAATTTTCACGGACCATTTACTCACCAGCATTTCATGGGATGGGATGTTTGGTGCTTTTCCAGAGGGAAACGATCATACTTCCAATACTAGGAATTTATAATGACATTTTTTGATTGTTCCCAATTTCATTGTATATTCCCCCAAAAAGAGGTTTTGTCTGAAAATGGGGGATTTGTCCCAAAGATGGAATGAGGTACCCTGTTTTCAGGCATCAAACCTATTGGTTTGCCCACTAGAAATGACTAATTCAGACCCATCAGCATGTCCAAATCTCTGATTGACGGCGTCTCACGCTCCTTCGCAGAATTCATCCGTTTCCAATGTTCCTCCACCATCGTAATCCAGCATTTCCTGGGCTTCAACTCCAGAGCAATCCAGGGAAGCAGTCAACAAACACCATGTATTACCTGTCTGGGGGTTGCGGAGACAGATATCTACATGCACATAGCTGACATAGCTATCATCGCTATCATCTGGTGTTGTTTGATCTGCTCTGTACAAAAGGATGTTTTGTGCAGCGAAGACACGAAAAGGGTTGGAATGTCCTCAGTGCCTGCAATCTCGAAGAGGGACTGCATCACATCCTCAAAGACGTTCAACCAGAAATGAAACCATCAGCCCTAACACTACTTAACGCTAGTTTTCATCCGGAATGCAGTAGGATTCCATCGTTTTCAAGACAGCAAGACATGAGTGATATGGGTTTGTCTGAAAATAGGGCAGCCCCAAAGTTTCAAATCCACTGGTCAATCATCATTATCCCAATCTGAACATGGACATTTGGGGGCACGAATCCATTTTCAAAGAAACCCATCATATTCGAAGCCGGATTTCTCCAGTTCTCTCCAAATCTGGCCCCTTGAGTTCTCCAAGGGACTGCTGGTGCAGCATTGATTTCGTCAAGAGTTAACTCTCCGGAGCCATCTTCATCCAACTCATCAAACATCAACTTCAACTGTGCCTGGCGATTTCACATGGGGAAACCTTGATATTTTGGGGTACAAATTTTTGTACACCTAAATCCAATGGGCATCATCATTTTCCCCATGTTTTTTTTTGCATTTTTGGACATCCCCCATTTTGTTAGTTGTGTATATTGATGTCTATTGTATATTGAAGGCTTGTTCTACCGGGTAGGTCTACTGCACCCATTTTATATATATATATATTATATATATATATCCCTGGCCATCCCTGGCCAGTTGCTGATAAAAAGTATACCAAAAATGTCATCATTTCACAATGTCATATCCACCTTGGGAGTCCGATGAACCCGCCATAGGGTGTCCCCAATATTCTCATGTCTGTGAAACATATCCCGGAAATTTCCGGGCGGCCAGAAAAAGAAGCCCCATTAAGATCCCATCTGGTTGATTATAATAGGTATCTTAACATTCATTATCAACCAGTAGATGATACATAGTGATATAGTTATCCCATCTACTATTACTGGTAACTATATTAATATCATCTAATATCTATATATCAATTGGTAAACTATAGTTATCATCCCTGTCTTATCCCTATGGCCATACTTATCACCAGTCCGCAGGTGTCCGCAGGTGAAACCCGTTGTTAAACGTTGGCAGGTCAACCATCTGGCGTTTCTTCTTCGCCTCGGAAAGACGAAGAGTCATGAAGAGTCCTACGGTACCTGCCTACCTACCAATACCGATACCTCGATCTCTATTTCTATAGTTCTGTATATATATATATATATGTAATATATATATATGTACTATAATATAATATATGTGTTATATCGCGTAGTATCAGATACATCCGCATCTTGCGTCATGTTCCGCTCATTGATCATGTCTCAAATCATTCAAGGTAAACCCAGTTTGTTTCCGGGGTTCGGAATTCTTCAGACAGCATGAAATCATATGAACTCTGTTGTTGGTCAAGAAACCTGCTCGTGGTTCTTGCGCAAGCTCTTGTCTTGTTCGGCAATGGCCAAAGCACCTTCGACCTTGGAGAATCATTGCAGACGATCTTGTTCCTCCTTTGCAAAGGGAGCATGTTTTACTTGGTGCAACTCGTTCTCTTCTAACTCCTGTTCTGACGTTTTGTCATGTTTGATCATCTTATAAATCTTACCATCTGGTTATTTAACATAGCCATGGAAAATCACCATTTTTAAATAGGTGAACCAACTATAAATGGGCCATTTTCCATGGCTATGTTAAATTACCAGAGGGTATATCCTCTGAACGCGGCCAACCACACTGTCCAACCTGCGGTGGAAAAGTACGGACAGAAAACTGTGGCTCCCGCCATGATTGCTGTCACGAGGTTCATCAGGGCGATTGAAAGCACAAGCAACACCTGGGCAGTTCTCAAGGGAAATTACAGAGAAATTGGTCCCAAGTCTCATGGCACGTTCGAACTGTGTTTGAACACATATCAAACATGTCCTAAAAACTCACATGAGTCAGTTTATCGCACATCGCCATTTTTTTTCCTCCCAGGCACTGCCATGAAATAGAAGAAGAGCCAAGGTCTGTGTTGGACCAATGGTCGGTATATGGCAGCAATGCCTGGATGCCGAGTTCCCTGAACCAATGGTGCCAAAGGGGGCAACAAAAAATACACTTGAAAAACCGTCAGAAGCCAGAATGCATCAAATGGCAGTCACAGGAACTAATACTATACATACATATATATAATATATATATATATATTACAATTTATATTACTTACATATGTAAATAATTAATTGCAAATATGTGTAAATAATTTGCCTTGATTTTCGCAACCAGCTTCAAAGCCTTTTGGGTGCCAACATTCTTTTTGCCACAGCCACAGCGTCGCACCAAGATGCTGTCGAAAGTAAAGAGCTGCACCAAGGTGAACACGGAATTGTCCAGGCCGCGAAAGTATTCCAGAGCCTCGGCATGTTTTGCTTGAAGCTTAAGGTTTGATGTGTTTTTGTCGAGTCTTTCCGTGCCTGAAACATCTCAGTTGCTGCTTCTGAGAACAACCCAGGTACAGTAGGTGAAACATGTCAGGCTCCAAAAAACCCATAGAATTTGCATGGCCTAAAGCAAAACGAATAGAGTCGAGGCCAAGTTCTACGCCCAGCCGACTGAGATCTTCGCCGCTACATTGTATGGATGGTCTGGTGGCAGGGAGAGGTCGTAGTCACATAAATCCATCCTCAGAGGCTACCAGTTGGCACCGACACCAGTTGGCCCTGGGAATCCCTTGGAATGAGTTGGAATCCCTGGGAATCCCAAGGGGAATCCCAAGGGGAATCCCTTGGAACCTGGAACCCTAGCATCAAATCAATGAGATCTAAGTGATCCAAGAGCCCAACCCGAAGAGTGCTCCGATGTATGAAAGGATGCTCATCAGCAAGAAGGTCCAAAAGAGTGTGTTGGCCTCAGATGCGCCGAACTCCCAAGAATTTGGGAGTGGCAGTGCTATGTGCTATCATCTGCATATCACAGAAGTATGGAGTAAAACTCTCTCTGCACAAAAAATCCACGGCGATTCCTTAAGATCCCCGACACAGGACATGAGGCCGTTCACCAGTTTCCACAAGGTCTGGAACTGGACAATCAAACGCACAAGTCCTTAGAGGAGTGGATGACTCCGGATGCATCGGATGGACCTTCTTTTCATTGATTGACTTACTTCACTTTGTCCTGTGTCCAAATTGTGTAGTCTGTAGATATTATAGATCAATATAGATCATATGCATACATACAACTTGCTTTTGAAGAGTAACGCAAATCAAACTGATGAGCAGAACAGCTTGTGAGACTCTTCGGTCACAGTATTTTGACTTCAGCAAAGCTACTTGCCAACCGTGCCAATCGAAGCAGCCGTACCAGCCTCAGCGGACAGTAGCCGTGTGGCTTCTTGGAGAAGGAGCGTGTCACCACGTTCCGTCAAGAAGCAATGTAAGACAGAATTACACCACGAGCAGAAGAGACAGAACACATCCAAGAAAAAGATGCGTACATCCGCAGAAAGACTTCACTGTTCAAGACTCGAGATTTTATGGCTTACCGGCGTTACCGGGATTGAGCTTCGACATTTGGGCACTAATGTACCAACTACCACCGCCTGGACATTGTGGTATCTTACTCGCTTCTTCTGTGTGATGCTTTACATGCCAAGAGCAGGCTTCCAAAATGGCCATGCATCCAACTGGCTCTGTGGCACTGTGGGGAGAGCACACTTGTTCGATGTGAGATTAATGTGATATACATATATACTTATATATATATGTATATTGATATGTATATATATATATAACTCTATATATATATATATATACATGTCAATATACATTATATATATATACATGTAAAATCAACCCTGGACCCGTCAGCAGTTATATATATATACACATATAAAATCAACCCTGGACTCGTCAGCAGTTCTTGAGAGGTACCCCGTACCCTCACAGTTAACCAGCCCTAATGTAGTAGTTCAGGGTTGACATTCTAGGCATGATGGTATGGTCATAAAATCCTGGGCCTGTAGCCTTCGCTTAGGTTCCCTAAACGGTTTGAAACGAGCATGGCACCTCTGGCAAATCCAGCTGGGGCACCGGGCACCATGTACAATTATTCAATAGTTGGGATTGTTGTTGTGGGCACGAGCCAAACTTATTCTATGGAAAACCATCCGCAGAACGTTGCCCTGGAGGCACCGACACTTAAGTTCTTGCCATGGAGCATCACCTGCTTCAGAAACTCAGCATCGACAGCAGTCCTGGCGATGGCGCAAATTCACGAGAGATTGCCTTGCCCTTATCAGTGACTCAATGCAAAGAGACTTTAAAATGAATAATCGTTATTCTAGAATATTCTAGATTGCTTTTGCTTGAGGTGCAAATGTTTTGGACCTTTATTGAGTTTAGAAGTACTCATCAGTTTGACAGGAATCAGTGCTGCCCAGCTTCGCTTTGAGTATAATATCCGCGGTTGCACTGGCAACCAGGAACATATCGAATTTCACCCAGTTGCTCTTCACAACACGGGGGCCGAAGGCGCAAAAGCGAAGAACTAATTCCAGAATGTAGATCCCAAAGAAGGCATAATCCTGCAGCTGCCGGGATTCGGGGATTCGGCCGAGGATCTGGATCTGGGAGAACATCATGATATGAGTTGAACTTGGACTCATACAGACGACATGATACTGACAATATAATACACAATAGAACATATGTAGAATATATGCATATAAATATAAACATATATATATATATATAAATAAATGATTATAAATAAATAAATAAATATATATATATATATTATATTTTTTAATAAGATATTCCTGGCAAA
This sequence comes from Cladocopium goreaui, assembly GCA_947184155.2. Taxonomy (NCBI): domain Eukaryota; class Dinophyceae; order Suessiales; family Symbiodiniaceae; genus Cladocopium; species Cladocopium goreaui. The sequence continues at coordinate 374,306 of CAMXCT020002035.1, forward strand.
TATGTGTAGATAAGGTTTTCAAGACGAACACGGCAAGCGCCTTCGCATCGAATTATAAACACACCAACTCCAGCCTATTGCACCTTCAGTACAATAGGAAAATCTACAGGAACCTCCAACCAATGGATATCCAGAGCCATAACTTGTGGCCAAGGTTCCACAATGGCAACCCAAGGGTCCGCCAGTCGACACACAGTACCCGGGTGGACGCACACACAGTTTTCGTCGCATCCCAAGGGGATTCGAGCCTGCACCTGCGTGTCGACACCTGAGTGTACGGGTTTGTCTGAAAATGGATACTGCACACCAGTATACCTCCCAAATGGATCCAAATGGCACGTTTAGATACTTTTAGAGAACATGATGATAAATCAGTTGATGTAGGGTACCTGATTTCAAACCCCCATGACACAAGGGTTCCAGGGTTGAAATCTCCAAGTCACCGATGGTGAGGCCGTTCGCCAGAATGATCATGCCAATAAAGGAGTCAAATCCAGGCCAGCTCACCAGTTTGTGGCATAATTTTCTCCAGGCCGGCAACCTGGTACCAGTTGGATCAAAAAACGGCTGGGCGTTTTCATGATAGCAAGAGGTCGAGAAAATAAGGTCTGTTGGGCCGAAACTGTTAGAGGATGTGTGCAATACATAAACGCATTAAAGCCCTACCTCCCCCATCTAGGAGGTTTGAAAGACAACCCGTTGCGTGCATGTGAATCTCTTGCATTCTCTTGTTATGTACGGTCCAATCTCTGTGCTCATGATGTCATGAAGCTACTGAGTCAAACCGATGATGATTGACGACGACGACGACGACGACGACGGCGGCGGCGGCGGCGACGAAGGAGGAGGAGGGGGGGAGGAGGGAGGAGGGAGGAGGAGGAGGAAGATTAAGATGAAGATAAAGATGAGGATGAGGATGAAGATGATCACGTCGTATCATGGTGATGAACAAACAGCAATCTCCGGTAATGATGATGACGTGTCAATAAACATCACTCCAGCCCAAACGAGGGACCAAGCACCTGCTCATCCGCCAAGACGTGCCCGCAAAAATGCCATGAGTGGGGATGCATCATGAGGGTGTCAGGAGATGTCAGGAGTGCACTGTGCTGACTAGTTTTACCTGAGATCATCCATCCAGGAAATTTGCAGTTGAGCTTCTCCTCTGAATCGATCAGATTGGCTGTGCCTTTGCGTGCCAACTGTCGGCGACCATCAGCCGTGACGGCAGCTTCTTCGTCCAAGGCCTCCGCAACCGCCTGTCTGAACGTTGAGGGACATCCCTATCAACAACCTCTGGTTCATTTAACATGTATTCAATGTAATTATTGGCCAATCCCCAATCTAGAATGGCACAAAATATCAAGAATCTAACTCTTAACTTCCCTACCTAAAGCCAATATAGACCTTTTTCATGCTGTGTAGCCATCTTCGTTGGCAAAATAGCTAGTTGGGAATCAAATCCAGCCCGCTTCTCGCTTAAACTCTGGAGGTTTAAACTACGTATTTTAAAATCAGGCTACCCCCAAAATTGGATGGTTGAACATCTAGAATTATCATGGATAGTTTTTTTGGGATCCAGCCCAGCCATCCCTTCCGTGCCGTCCTGGTGGCTTTTGCGGATCTGCTGTGTGTGCGACTTTCTCAGCTCCTCGCCGTGTCCCTTGTGGGACCTGGGTCGCCAGTTGTCTGCGTATCTCCTTTGTGACCGGGAAACGCCAGGGGCCCATGATGGCCCATGGGTCCCTCGATGTTTTTCCTTAAGACTTCCTCGAACCAAAGAAATGAATAGAAATGATGGATAATGACATACTGCAAGGTTAAATCACTGTAAAAGGTGAGGATTTGAAGAAAATGACTATAAAATAGCACAGAAACACTCAAATATGTTCCAGCTCACGCCTTAAACAATGCCAGTTTGGTTCAACATCACATGTGGGTAAGGTTCCAACTTTTGCACCAACAGTTTGCGTGGAAAATTTGGATGCTTCGGTCGAGAGGCGTCCGGTGATGCGAAACGTCTTCGTCATCGGTTCTGCTCGCTTCGTTGTCAGAAGCCTCCAGGAACTGCTGGCAGATGCTGGCAGAACTGCGAGACGATCATCTGATTGAAGCAAGCTCCGAAGACTTACTACCCTCTGGTAAACGTTTACATAACTATGGAAAATCACCATTTTTTATGGGAAAATCCACTATAAATTGCCATTTTCAATAGCTATGTTAGTTTACCAGAAGGTAAATGATTTCGACTTGCCGAAGAACATTCATCTAAAATCTGAGAGACAGGCTGAGTCTACATTCAAACCATGGATAGTCTGCTGAAAGACACTACTCACTTCCGGCATGGAATGGAGGAGGCTACATTCAGTCCTAGGCCACATTGCTGATAAAGCCAAGTTGCCACTGCATTTGGCAATTGTTCCAGCATGGCACCAGCGCGTGAGCATGAAATTCACTCAACAACGTCAGGGTTGCGCTTGATTGATTCTCCAGGTTGTTTCAATATACTGGCTTTGGCAATGATTGCAAAGTAGTCATCCAATGTGTTGCTAGAAGAACATTGATGCCAATCGGCCCTAAGGTTTTTAATCACGCTTGGGAACTACATCACCAACTTATTTCTTCAACTGAGACATAAGAGCGGCAGGAAGATCTAGTCTATGGCTGGTCTCATTTGTCGCTGTTGATTGTTAAGATGGGATCGATCACCATCATCCATCACAAACACCTGAACATCGTGTGTTTAAAGTCTCATTTCTGGTAAATAACTATAGGGATAGTTGATGGTTGTTGCGTCCTGATATTGTTGGCACAATCCCACTCGATTCACACTGATATGCCCTTTATTGCAGGTCTACCATTGCCAAGAAACGAGGATTTCTTAAGTAGGGGATCCCCCAAATCACCCAAAATGGGCTGAGGTGTCCCCCCGATCAAAGGTTTTGCACCCAACAAATTGATCAACACCCTTCAAGATCAATTGTTGATCATGGATGGAACCCCCTTAAGAAAAGCACACGTTATATCTATCATATATCTATAACCTATATACATATTTATAATAATGATAATAGTTACATATATATATATATAATTATCTGGTTGGTGGTGCAATAACCATCTTGAAAAATATGAGTTCGTCAATTGGAAGGATGACATCCCATATATGATGGAAAAAAAAACCTGTTCCAAACCACCAAGCAGATATATGTGTATATATATAATTATATATATATATAATTATATATATATAATTATATATATCCTGAGGCGTCCGGCGTAGGCGTAGCCATCACTCGCTGGTGGCTGAGCCCCAAACCGTCCAGCACCTGGCGGGCAACAGCTACCACCTGGGAAATCTCCGAACAAAATGAAGGTTTCAGTGGGGAGAAACATAGGAAAATAGGGAAACATATGAGAAAATCATGGAAAATCCACTATCAATGAAGGTTTTAATGGACAAATCAACTATTTAAATGGTGGATTTTCAATCGCCAGGCTACCGCAGAACAAATATCTCCAGATATCTCCATGGATCATCTCCTGCCTTGATCGACTTTTGCCATGGATACACTACAAACGGCTTGAGCAGGGGGCGGCTGTGGCTGCGTTTTTGCTGTTCTGACAGCGCAAGGGATTGACATGGATTGACTGCAAAAAGTTATGCGGCTTTGGTGACTTTCAAATCTTTCAAGTCTCATATCTTCTCCAGAAACATAACGCACCTGCTGGGAAATGGTCGAATGCCTCACGGCGGGCCTGCATCAAAGGACACTCGGATGAGGTGTTCAAATCGAGGTAACGTTCTCAAATGAGCATTTGTTCTTTGCTTATTTTCGGACAGGCACAGTTGTGTGCCCGATACACATTCAAATCATTCAACTTCTTTCCAGGAAAACCTGTTCGCTGCAACCCTGACGTTGCACCGCGTCTGACTTCAGGTGGCTATGAAGATAAAGTTGATGTTATTACCCCAATCAACATATTGTTCATAGGGGATGGCAAATGTTGATCCCTTATGAAGACAAAGTTGCTGTTATTACCCCAATCAACATATTGTTCATAGGGGGTGGCGAATTTGGATCCCTCATGAAGATCAAGTTGATGTTATTACCCCAACCAACATATTGTTCACTGAGGTGGCGAATTTTGACCCCTCATGAAGATAAAGTTGATGGATGTTATTACCCCAGTCAACATATTGTTCAGAACGGGTGGCAAAATTTAATGTGATGATGATCATGATGTGATGATGTGATGATGTGATGATGTGATGATGTGATGATGTGATGATGTGATGATGTGATGATGTGATGATGTGATGATGTGATGATGTGATGATGTGATGATGTGATGATGGTGATGGTGATGGTGATGGTGATGGTGATGGTGATGATGATGATGATGATGATGATGATCATGACGATTGTAAGTGTGGAGCAACGTTCGGGTTGGGGCGAACATGTTTCCGTCGCTTGCGCTTTGATTTGAACAACCGTCTACTCTTGTTCCCATTCATCAAAGCCGGCAACCTTGCTTCTTGCCTAGTTCTGATGCCTTACTGAAGCTGACGCTTCCCAGCAGATCCACCAACATAGCTGCGGTCATAACAATTAACACAAGGCTTTAAAATGAGGCATACACCTAGACATTGCCAGTAAACGGGGAATAAAAAACAGCTCATCAGTGGATTTGGGCCCCATTCCACCCCATTTACAAACAAACCACAACAAAGCAACATAGGTTTGTCGGAAAAATAGGATACCCACAAATTCCTATGGTTTATCAGTTTATCATGTATCATCATTGTCTGTTTATATTAAAGTTGCCATGTAGAAGTTTTCCCCACATTTTAAAAGGGCAAAGCCAGCACGAAGACCCGCCGTTCGCCTCAGCATCTTTCCCATCGCCCTTGGCACCAGCCACTACGGCGGCTTCGAAGGATTGAGCCTCCGAAGCGGGAATGGGGGTCCCGGGGTCCCATTGGGGTGTCACGGTGTCACAAGAAACTCAAAGAAATATCATCATGGTTTCATCATATTTCATCTATACTGACGCAGTGACCAGTAATTACAGAAATATTACAGAATAAGCATCTATCAAATGGCATGGTTCTGGGCAAGTTGTTTTAACAAAATATCAAATCAGAAACAAATCATACTCTTGGCGTGAGCCCTTCCAAACACAATCATTCACGGCGACCTCATTGTGAGGTTGCTGAAAGCAAGCTACCCAATCCACTGCTTCAAGGCTTCATTTTACCCCAAAACGATCAAAAAGTCACATCCAAATCCAAAGAACGTGATCAATCAACGGTACCTTTTCGTACCTTTTCTACCTCTTTAGGAGTTACTATACCTATCAAACCCTGTAAAAATTGGCACCGTCGCCGCCTGGCGTCCAAAGAAGTTTCGGCAGGTGGCCACATCGAGGCCACCCACTGGATCACCATACTTGCAGCGCCTGGGGCACAACTCCAGGACTCATGGCGATGGTGAAACTAAAAAAGTAGCGGAAAATCGGGTGTATTTTACCATCCATGTACCAAGGGTATGGAAAAAATGGTTGTTTTTTTTTTGACATCCCAAAATACATGAGGGACATCGGGTGCAATCCCAAAGTATGGGAAATTCTGGTGTTTTTCCATGTTTTTACATCCCCAAATGGTGGAAATTCTTGCAAAAAAAACATGGAAATTCCTGGTGGAAATCTTACTGTCACAGGAAAATTAGAGAATGGTGAATTTATCAACTGGGGAGATTACCACCCTTCAACCTTCACTGGATTGATTCAAGGGCCATTTCCAACCTGGATTTTGTACCACGCAAACATGGCTGTAAGCCCCGCAACAAAAGGTTTCGCCCAAGTCCGGAGGACATGATTATCCCCAGCCGGGTGAGGGAAAAGAAACACCTGATTGAAAGTATCAATCAGGTTGGTTGAGTTGCTCCCAATTCTGTGATTAATTAATATTAATTATATATGTGTTTTTTGTTGTTGGCATATGTTTACCATTGAATCTTGCGTTTTTGGGTTGTGCATTCCCCGAATATTGCTTGGCTCATGTTGACCTTATTTCCCAATGAAAATCCCATCATTCTCCCCGTTCTTCGTTGATCTCAAGCGGCTTGGCGGGCTGTTCCTGTCCTGCACCAAGCGCAAACGGCCGCTGCGCAAGCAACCAGGAAGCAACGATGACAAATTACCAGTAGGGCACTTAATCCACAATTTCGGGGATGGCAACCTAAAACAGGGTCCCGATTCACGAAAAAGTGGCTGGTCATCTTTGGTATGACAGGATCCATTGCTTTGGGTGAGGGCAATCACTTTTGAACACTTTTCCTCCATACCAATTCTACGGTGGGTTTCATGCTTGACTTTACAGCTTCATCAAAGCTCAGCACGCATGCAAAGAACGATCGCAGGAACACATCTATTCCGCGTCTTGAACAGTTGAAATGATGGGGAAAAGCACATTTGGCTGCAGAATGTTGCAGATTTTGGAATCATCATACTGTACCATGGTACCATCCAAATGGTTCACAAATGGCCTCCTTGTCCAATGGTATTCACCACATCCTCCGAGAGCATGATGCAGCCAGCGCAGGTCCCCCACACCGGTCTGGGTTTTCGCTTCTCACCATCAGCACCAGGTCCTGAAGTGAAAACGAGTGGTGAGACTCTCACCACTCGAACCGCGCTATCAGAGTGAAACGGGCAAGATGTCGCAGGTCAAAGTCAGATGAAGTGCTGACAACCGCCAAGGAAGACGTGTCATGTCCTGAGTCCTAAGATGTTTTTCTATATGTAGCCAGAAAAAGGAGATCGCCCTTGCCTCCGTGCACGTATGCCCGCAGCTTTGCCATGAACCTCAGGAAGAATGTGATCAACATTGATCAACCCAATCATTCATCAATATTCATCCCGAATCTTACCCTACGGTAAACGTTTACATAACTATGGAAAGATCCACCATGTTCAATGGGAAACTCCACTATAATTAAATGGTCATGTTCAATAGCTACAGCTATTTTGACATAACCAGAGGGTACAGTAGACAGCAATGAACTAACCATCCCAGAAAGTCGATGGGGCTCAAATCGTTGGACCCTGGTTTTTGGGCAGTTTCGCTGTGGATTTTTTTGCCAATCACTGGGAGTTCATCATTCTCCCAACATTTTTTCGCTATAACTTGGGGGCCATTTGGGGGCCATCCTGGCCATCCAATTCTACAAACTCAAATTGGATGTTGCTGGCTATAAAATCTCATGACAGATTCCCATGACATATCCTTCGTAATTCATATGCATGTTTCAACAATGGAATCTATAGCCCTATTCTTCAAAAATCATCAAGAATCCCCATGATCATCTATAATTAAACTGCGAGTGAAATATCTATACAATACATCATATATATAATATATAATATAATATATAATATAATATAATATATATATATAATATAATATATAATACATATAATATATATAATTATATAATATCCCCATGATTCCCCATAGAATCTCTGCTCAAATCAACCCGTTTGTTGAGTCCGCGCAACTCGTCGGTTCCGGCGATGATCTTCATGGTCGTGGACTCGCCCCCTGGAATGACCAAGGCTTCGCAGGCGTCCAACTCCTCAATCTTGCGCACCTCAAAGCGCCGATCGGCTCGGGGGTTTGGTTTTTACCGTTGTTTAAAAAGGGGACCAAGATGGAGCAAGGGTCGAAATCTGAGATGAAATTTTACATGAAATCCATAGATGGAAAAATCATGGAACATGATGAAGAAATGATGATGGATTTTATGGTAATTAGTGTATGGTAAAATGCTGGACATGATGGTGCAATTATGGTAGGACGTTTGTGGTAGACCATGGCGACACATGATAAATCTGGCGCAGAATGTCAAAATTCTGATCATGAAGTAATTACCTTGTAGATCATGACGAATCATGATCAATCAATCATGACAGGCTCATCTGACTTTGGAGTTCATAAGTCGATTTTTCTCAGGGATTCATCATGAGAAATGCTCGTATGAATCCCCATTGATCGCAATAGACCCAAAACTCTTGGGACTTGAAGAAGCGTTGAAAAGTGATAAAACTGATCAAAATTGCTATTAAATCTAGTAAACCTCCACCTCCCAGGGGCGCCTGTATCACTCGAAACTGATCCACGAGGTGCTGAGGAAGCTTTTTGAACATTGCCTGGAAGTGAGAACTCTGGCTATGGATTCTGCTATCAATCTCTGGACCCCCTCATGCGGTTGGGGTGCGGGTGAAATTCATGGGTATATATATAATTGTATATATATATAATATAATCATAGTTGCAGGGGTTATATCCCAACTTACCGATACTTATGGAGATTATATATCACCATGCTTAAGTTATAAGTTATACAGTTATAATTTATAAACTATAAAGTTACACCCCATTTAATCATAAAAATATAACCTCAACTGCCCCCCCTAAAAACTGCTTCCGTTTTAGGACCCAGTCCTCATGTTCTTCGAATGCGCCCTGTAGCGCCAAAACGCCAATGGTGCGCCTCAGTAGACTGAGCCACCAAGGAGGATACCTATTGTGTTCTCTAACCAATTTTTGAAGCAAGTAATCCCATTGCCCCAATATTAAAACGCCCCCTTAAATAAACCCTAGTTTAGTCTTGGATCTGTTCATTTTAGAGACCCATATGATAAGATGGGAGGTAATTATTTAATATGAGGGGGATGGGATTAGTAAGGACACTTGGTCCATGACCTTTTTCTGCTAACATTTGTTTGAGGCAAGCGTATCTGAGCAAATTCAGTCTCCAGCACACCACCGGGAGGCGTCTTCAGCTGCGTCATTGGAACTAAAACCGTCTTGATATCCAGAACTTTGATCAACTGGTGACGCACTTTGTGCAAGCAAAAGAATCTCGTCAAGCAATGTTTCAAAGATTTCCAAGTGTTTGAATATTTTGAATACATCTTGCAAAAGGATGCAAAATAGCGCTGATGAAATTTTGCAAAGCTGATGTTCCTCATGGGAGGCATGGGCTACGCCGCTACGCTTCCTGTGGTTTGAGCAAAACTCAAAAGTAAAACACACATGCTGCAGCCGGTTCACACACGCGTCCATCCAAGACATTCCAAACCACCGGGTTTCTGCAAAGGAGCCAGCGACACGTACTGTTCATGTTGGTCTGTGAAGTGGCCCGGATCTTGGAGCCAAAGTCCAAAAGGGCCATACCTCAGTGGACTCCCCCAACCAGCTATCCCTCAAGCGCAGCATCTAGCACGACAGAACTTTGCAGAAAGGCAAAAATAAGGAGGCACCATCATCATCATCATCACCACCATCATCACCACCATCCCACTTTCACATGCTCTTCTGTTTCAGCGATTTTTAGCGAAGCTGTCGGATCTGCCTAGCTGATCCGTGTTTCACACGGATCCAGGCTGGGGCTCCCAACACTCGTCGTGACTGCCAACAGGAGCCCTGAGGTTTTGAGCGCTGGGATTGTCTTCCCACGGTGCCCGGTCGGATGGCCCATTTTGAAACGACCAAGGTCCAATGCCACGAGACCGACACACTGAAGCGACCATCTGCAACCGATGGGAGGCAAACATGGCGGATTTGCTCCGTCGGGTGTGGAACGTACACTCCCAACCTCAGAGGAATCTGTAAAAATTGTAAAATCCCTATTATATGATGGTTAAATAGGATGGTTAATAATGCTTAAATTCCCGATTATATGATGGTTAATACCTTAGAGTCTAGCTGAAATCCTGGATAAGTTTGCGACTGGGGATGCTGGTGCACATACAGCGGCTTGCGGCCCTTCATCTGTGGGTTCAAGAGGTCCTATCATGCCAATCAACAACAATATCAAAAGATATACCCAATCAATCATATTCAAAAAAAAATAACGCAAAAATCACCATATTCACTGCTGAAATGGCACGAAAGTGGAGCATCCTAGCCCAGACACAAACTGGGGACATGTCCTTGAGCTGCTCGTTGTAAATTTCAAGAAATGATGCGGAAACCCGCAACTCCTCGTACTCCTTCGAGGACAAATCGTCTCCGAGTGGCAAGTGAAGATGCAAATAGGGTTTAATGGAGTTTAGTGGAGGTTTAGTGAGATTTAATGGAGTGCCTGCTAGAATCTTTCTGCGCCGTTTGTCAGCTGTCCAGTCTGCAATTTCTTGCTCACAATGACACTCTTTCGGAGGTCCTGCGTGAACAAATTCTGGCACCTAAGCAATAGGATATATCAGGTTTGGACACTTGTCTGCTGCTGCTGCTGCTTGTCCCGGCAACCTCAGCCCATCTTGGGCGCTGGCAATCTGGGAATGAGACCAGGATCTCGTTCATGCCTCTGGTGCCAAGATCATGTGGGCTGTAAGGCCTAGGTGCAACCAAAAACTAAGGCCTGCACCCTAAGACTGTGTAGGTTTTACCGCTTCCAGTCTGTCCATAGGCAAACAAGCACGAATTGAAGCCTGAGCCGTTGCCGCAAAGCATGACAGTTGCCATAGTAGAAAGATGACGGAAGACATTCCCAGGAGGTTTGCCAATTGTTGTCCTCAATCTTTTGGTCGGACTCATTTCCCTGAAATGTCATTAAGCATAGATACATGATAATATATGTACATACAATCACACATCATCATACATTTCTATATGCCCTTCATGTGATACGGGAAGCTCATGCTACTGTCAGGGATGACGATCCGTGCTGGGCGCCTTCCAACGCATTGGAGAGAAGATTTTGGCCGATCGCCTTCCCAGTTCATGGATCATGAGAGCCACCGATGTTTTTTTGGAGTACGTAGTATAATCCCCTAGAAAACTAATATACGTATGTATTGAGTACTATAATCCATTATAATCCCGCTGTAATTGAGTAATTTGAGTAGTACTCTAATCCATTACAATACCACATATTCCCACAGAATCCCCAATTCTTGAATAATTTGAGCAATATAATCCACTAGAATCTCGCTATAATCCCCTATAATTAACAGCATCAGCCGATGCCGGCCTCGTAGACTTGCTCCTGCGTGATGGGAGGAGCATGCGGCTCATCCCTGGCACGCTTGCAGCACTTCTGTCCAAAAATCATCAAAAATAGGTACCCTTTGGTAAATTAACAGTTGGACCCTGAAAATCACCAATTTTTAGAGGAAACTAATCTTCCAACCCCGATGACTACCAGGGTCTATGTTAATTTACTGGACCCAGAACCCTCAAGGAGCGAACAAATTGTCAAGTTGCAAAATTTCCATGTCGAAGCTTCCAGCTACTAGAAATTGGCTTTGCGCTGCAGACATCTGGCAGATCTAGCAGTTGCTTCCTTGCCTTCTGGAGTCATTCGGTTTGACCGAAGACAAGCAATGATCAAAGGAGAAAACCTCGAAAGTCCAACACTCATGAGGATTTAAAGGGATGTTCAATGATTTTAATGGGACTTTAATGGGATTACATCCAAACCCCTTCAGTATCGAACACACTCCGCTGCTAGAAATTGGCGACCAACTTCCGAAAAGCTGCGCTGAGCTCCCAGGCTTTGTCCTCCTCTTGTGGTGGCCCAGCCAACTGGGTAGTTAGCACTTTCAGTCTCAGCACATTCGCGCTTTGTACCTCAGATTCATTGGAGTCCGAAATTTCAGGAAACTTCACAAGAAAAAACCCTGGTTTTTGAAGCCAACCATAGGCATGTCCTGAATATGTTCACAGTCAATTCTGGGACAAATGGCTAGACACCACGTCCGCTAATATGGTTTTGTCATGTTTTGCCTGCGAATAGGTTTATCCCTTCCATCTCATGGTTGAGAACATCACTCCCTGAGTGGCAGGACAGTTGTCCTGCCACAACTGAGGCCGAGAACTGTCACAATCTGCCGCTGCCCCCTCCTCGTGAACAAATGGAGACTTCACGAAACTTTCTCCCGTTGCCAGAGGAATTTGCATCACATAGCCACGAGACTGAGGAATCTGCTCACGAGGTAAGAATGGCCGGATGCGTACTGCAACCTGACAGATCTGACAGCGCCCAGTTGCAGAATGTTGCAGAACACCGCCGATCTATCATAGATTTATCATATATATATATACACACCATGATATAATATATATATATATATATCATATATATCATATATATATACAATATTTATCAAATACCATAGATTTATCATATGTATTTGGATGAAAAATGTCGGATGGCCTGCACGGCCTCTTCGGACATGGCAGCCATGGCAGCCATGGCAGCCATGGCATCTTCATCCGAGCGTGGGTAGCGACCCACAAAGTGGCGGGTCAGAAGTTTGGTCACGTTTATCTTGACGTTTGTCTTTTCATATGGCAGTGTGTCAAAACCATGTACCCCTGGTGAACATCAAAATAGCTGGTAAATGGATGTTCATCCCACTAAAATTGATAGTCATAGGTTTTGACCCAACCCCATATCTTCTCCAGTATCCTGATTCGAAAATATATATGTGTCGAATCCACTTGTCAAGGGGGGTGACATTTCCCACATCATTCTTTGGCATCTTCAAAGTGTCTGATCTTTCAGGTCACTCTAAAAAAGTTGTTCAGCCATAGCCACCGACTAACGAGCACCTGAACCATAGGGGATTACACTTAAAGGTGAATCGTTTTTTATGGGATCTGAGCCAGGATTTCTGGATAGACAGACAAATGGATAGCTGGGTTCGGCTGTGGGCTCTACTGTTCATCAGATACCATCTGGTTATGACTAACATAGCCATGGAAAATCACCATTTTTAATAGTTAAACCATCTATAAATGGGCCATTTCCCATGGCTATGTTAAATAACCAGAGGGTAAAACCTTCCACCTTCTATACTTAGTCACCTATGCAATCCTATGCATACGAGGCCAAGACGCAAGTATGAAAACACATGGTGCAATCGCGCTAGTGAAAGGATGAAATTTCCAGTTGCATGGCACTACTTCGATGCATTTTCATTGTAACCTCCTCCACCACTCGCAAATACTACCCCACCCCTGTGCAGTGGTGCTTCTGGAAGTCACGGGTTGGCGGTATATTATATCAATTCACATTTGTTTGCATGTAATAGTATGTCCATTTATACCAACATGTCTGACATGTCTCAGTTCTAAGGTTTTGCAATACCACCATCCGCCACCCCTTCCCCATCGCCAGGAGCTTCTGGTGAGTCTCTGGCCGTGATTTTTCTCACGAGTTTAGTCCCTAACTCCACCGTCCAGCGTCCAGCTTCATCCGGTCTGTCATCTGCCCTGCGAGCAAATGCATTGGCAAGGTCTGCAAGCAGTTCAACGCGACCTTTTGCAAAAGACATCGATGTTCAAACACACTTCAAGTTCGGAGATCCTCTCATAGTGACATAGTGGATTAGGATGGATTAGGACATTGTAGGCCCTAGAATTTCCATGAAAATCTCCAAGTTTCAGGGCACCAACCTGACATCATGTGACTCTCGAAAATTCAGTCCGTCCAGCCCAAGGGCCCCACCGACATGGAAGCCTCAGACGTTGCCAGAGGTGATAAAAATTGGATGCATTTACCATTCACCTTCCGGAAAATTCGCAAAAGGCGATGAAGATCGATGGGTTTTCCTGGGTTTTCCATATGGGGATGGGTCAAAACCCTGGTACCTAGTGAACCCCAAAATAGCTGGGATTTATGGATGTTCATCCCACTAAAAATGTATCTATAGGTATTGACCCATACCCATATCATTCCAGATCTATACTGAGTTACTGGAGGGTAGCTCATAGAATTAGAGGCCTGGTCAACATAGGCAACAAAAACACACCAAGAAGCAGAACATGAATTGCCGAATCACAAACAGGGGTTTGTCCGGAAATTGGGAACATCTCAAAATTACAATTTAAATGGGAACGCATGATGACAATCCTTTAAAATTGGCGGGTGACTTATTTAAAAACAAACCATATGATATGGTTTGGCAGGCGTGGTAGGCAATGGTCAACATTAACTGGGCTTGTGTGAACAATAGGTAGTCACAAAAATTTGAATCGTTTTTCACACATAAGGATTATCGTTAAAATTATGTTTATCCAAAAAGATTATCATGTTTATTTGGATCGTTAAAATATCACATGTTCAGAGTGATACCCAACTTGTTGGTTGGGATGTCATCAACGGATTCAACGGTCGAAACTCTGAGACCAGTTGTGATCCAAGTGGCTTTGTAATCTGCCATAAATCTGAGCACAAAGGCCTGCGCAATCGCTGGAAGCAATGGATTGGGTACGGGAAACCATGGGAAACCCTAGTCTTTATTACCTCCAAAGTTAGAGGTTTGTGCAGGTGTTCTCTTCAACCAATACGAGGAATCCCTGCTCTGCTCCTTGCACCATTCCTGAAGTTGAAACTGTAAAAACTTTTCCTAAGCCCAAAAACTGACTCAAACATAATTGGATATGGAAATTGGTGACCCTTGGGATTTGGGGATGGTATACAGTCCCGCCTCGATGTGATAGATATCCTGCAATGGCGAGTCACGCGGCATTTAAGCCATGTCTGATCGTTGCGTGCTCTCCTAGTGTCTGTACCAACGTGCCACATGATCATGAGACAGGCATGTTTGCCCGGCAAAATCTTATATCATCCACAATCCGAATTGGTTTTAACAAATCAGGAAACCATCATTCCTCATAGATTTCATAGATTCTCATGATTCTCATAGTACAAACATGTGAAAACCCAGGTTTTCCATAGTTTTCCTGCATGTTCTCCCCCATTTTACCTATCCATTGATCCATCCGCTTCCTTGTTCCCTTGCTTCATGGTGGACTCAAAGTGGGCTGCTGCAGCAATGGCCTGGAAAGGTGCGGGTAGCCATGGAAACATGAAACTGGTCATCTTTATAATTCTATGTATATCTACATATATCTACATATTATATATATATGTATTGAATATATATATATTGAATTATATATATTGAACTATATATATATATATTGAAGTCATTTCGGTCCTGAACCCTAAAACAAATTGGAGGGACATCAAACTAGACCATACTAGACCATTTAAGACATCCAATGCAGGCTAAGCAAGCAACCCGCTTGACGGGTTGAAATTTGCTTCAGGATTCCCTATATGTCCGGCCTTCTGCTTGACGGTGTCATTCTTTAACTCCGCCACCAGCTTAAGCAGAAGCTCCTGGAACTTGTGCAGACTGCTGAATTCTCTTCTTTGGTTATGGATGAAAATGAACCACTTCTGAACCACCAAGTCTGGGAGTGCATACGTTTCAGCCCCCACTTAGATTACTTAGATCCCCGACAAGTGAAATATAGTGAAATCATCCAACTAAAGCAGCGAATCTCCTTCACGATAAAATCTGGTGGCAGGCAAGCAAGGAGGAGCTCGTAAATGTTTCCCCTCACCTTCACCGACACAGTTTGTTTCCCTGCACCACTCATCACCACGTGCCCAGTGCCCAAAGCTATGATGAAAACTCGCACTTCGACCCGTTCGAACGGGACATTTCAGCCACACACCATGGTCCAATGGTTTAAGATGTTTAAGAGAAGAATCTGAACCAGAAACCATGGATTTTCCCATGGATTTTCCCATGGATTTCCCCATGGATTTTCCGGAAAAATCCTGCAGATTTTCCCTTCAACTGATCCATGGACCTCCATCGCCATGCGCGGACTTTGCTCGGTCAAAATCTTCTTCGCCACCTCAATGGGTAAAATTGCGATGCTCAAACTGAATTTATGCATTCGGGAAAACCCAACCAATATACCAATATATCATGTCCAATATCAACATGAATATATATATATAGATATATGTATATAGATCTATACATGTACATATATACAATGCATATATAGATATTGAAATCATTTCATATGTTCACACTGTAGATCATATAGGTTTAGTCCGACAATTCTTTGGCCTTCTCGATGGCGGTTTGCCACGCTTCAGCAGGAATGGCGATGTCCTATCCCGGTGCAGCAGTGATGGGCGGTCCCAAACTGGACAAATGATAGAATATGACAGAGTGAATATATAATATATTATTGTATCTATATATAATTTATATAATGTGTATATATAATATATATATGTATCATAATATTGCTATCATCGCAATCCCGACAAAGTGATAGTGGTGACAGTGAAAACAATTTAGAACGGGGATCATTAAATAGTGTACTGACAAACTACAACAGACCCAAGGAAGGGGAGAAGCTTAAACTTGAACTAAGCCCCGAGATGAATATTTCTGTGCTTTCAGATGCTTTCAGGCATAAGGGCCACAATTCCTGCTTCCGGCTAACCCAACCAACAATATGGTGCCATCATCCTACTTGATTGTCCTCGTTGCTCGAAATTGTTTAGCACGGAAGTTTGGGGGCTTAGGTTCATATCTTATCATATCTTCGACCAATTACAAAGTATTACTATTATCTACGTACTGCCTACATTTATCTACCACATATGACAATATGCACATCTGTGCACATCTGAAGCTGTCTCTGATTTGCCACCAATTCCACCAGAGTTCGCCCCGTAGCCATGTCGCACGCCTTGGACAGCGACGACGCATTTGCCTCGAGGGCTCTCGGCGCACTGCGGTCGTCCAAAGATGTCCACTGAAAGTCACAGATATGCTGTCTTTCTTGATGAAAAGCTGCCCTTGCCTGGGTGTATAACATCTCCAGCATGAGGATGGCACGGCGCCTTGCTGTCTCTCTCTCTCTCTCTTTCTCTCAATGAAAAGCAAACAAAGCCTGCGGAAATCCAGCGAAATCCTCAAACTCAACGGAGTGGAAATGACATGGGAAAATCATCGGTTACTAAATGGGACATTTCCAGCAAGCCAGGTTTGATTGTCAGAGGTATGCAACCACCCAGGACCTATCCAATCTCTAACGAGTCCTTCCAGTCACATTCAGAATTCTCGTTGTGCAGCATAAACCGCCAAATCTCTCCGCATCTTCAGTTGTGTCAACCCAAGGGCGGGGCATATTTCTGCCGGATTTTTCGGCAATCTGACGAGGCAACCAGGGTTTTGTGTAGCATTCCAGGGAAGCATGGTTGCCAAGTATCGCTTGTAGAATGAACTCATAAAACTGGCATTTTTGGATCTCGAGATTATATTGTATATCAAAATGTGTATCTGAATTATGTATGTGTATTACTTATATGTTTACAATATTCATATCATTACATATATATATTTATGAATATATTATCTATTAATCTATGATCTATACTATCTATATTTTATCTATATATATCATATATACATTATCTATACATGATCTGTATATCATCTATATAGTATCAGTATTGTTACAATCGCTATGTTTTTTTTTTTAAAAATCATGTTACTGTATCATTCTTACATAAAAACATAATATATATATATACACACATACATACGTACGTACGTACGTACGTACGTACATACATACATACATACATACATAGGTACATTACATAGGCGGAAGACATCTTCCCTACGCGCACCTTTTGGGCCAAGTCATAGGACAACTTCAATCCCTCCGCAGTGGCAACCATCCGCAGCACCGCTGCAACCTCCTCCTGGTTGGGAGCACCTGGAAATTTCACTGGCGGCTGGTGCCCATCTCCCATATTCAATCATATATATATATATATGGTATATCCACTGACAGCTGTCAACTTTAGGACCCCTTTATTTGTCATCATTTTTTTTGAGCGAAATCGTGGTATATTTCCTGTTCGTCCTGGCCTACCCGAATCGGCAAGCATCGGCTCCTGGGTGCTCAATGGGGGTACCCCAATAGCTGGATGGTGAGCGGAAAATCCAATGGTTGATCACCATTTTCCCCATGAACATGGCCGTTTGAAGAAGAGAATGACCCAGTTTTCAGACCCCTTTAAGGACTTTGGCACCGAAAAAAACACCAGCTGTCCTCAAGGGTGGAATGATTTTGGAGGCGCTGTCAGAGAGTAGAATGATGCGGCAAGTCTGACGAGGAGTTTCATCAAAAGCAATGGACGTGTCATGTCATGGTCATGGCACGGTCGTGAATAACATCATGAATACCATCATGAATAGCAGGGTCCCTGGCCTTCATGTAGCGTTCCATCGTTCTTCTCAGTGCTGCCTCTTGTTTTATTCCAAGAAAGGCAGCAGCGACATATTTTGGGTCGTCAAACATGGCTGGAAAATCCCGAAAAACGTGGAACCAAACGGTGGATTTTCCAGCCATGGTCCGAAATCTTGACCCAGCCATGGGCGTCGACTGCGCAGTGCTGGTGCTGTTTGTCTGATGGAATAGAACTTCCTAGTACAGGAAGATTACAGGAAGATTTCCAGGGCAACAGTCTTTCCAAACAATTCCAAACATCTGTGCAACTTTACCCATGACTCCCTTGCTACATTCGGAGCAGTTGCGCCGTTTCTGCACCTGGGCTTCAGAGGACAAAGCCCCAGCTTCCTCGATGACAACGACCTGCCAAGCTGTCAAGCTGCCAGCTCGCTATCTTGAAAACAAGGAAACCAACCAACCAGAGTAGCACAACAGCGAGGCCAAATGCAGAAGTGGCCTTCCTGACAAGGACTAAAGTTTCTAAAGGACTTAGACATCTCGTCTCAAGCCTTGAAAGAATGGCCACCAAGGGGAGGATGAGATGCCACCTTGCAGATCTTGCAGCTTCTGTCAGCTGCTCATGTCTCAACCATCCCTGATGACATCCTGAGGGAGCCACTTCTTTGATGAGTTGCATCACCACTGCCCTGTCCTGCAGCTTCCACTGGGTCTGGCGAGTCTGTCATATATTTTTTTTTGGAGATAAACCACTTGATGGCCATTTTAATGTGGAAAAACACTGAAAATAATGATATATATATATTATATATATAAACATATCAGATAGAAACCTCGGAGGTTGGATCAGTTGGAAGCCAATAAAAAGAGACCAATCCCGTGCATCGTCCATAATCGTCCCATGTCCTTCCGGCCCAGGTCAGAGGGTGTCACTTGGAGGTGGTGGTTCGAAGTCACCACCTCGACCCATTCCCCATTCCAATCAGGGCACCTTCAACATGTTTGACATCACTTCGCGAAAAGCCCAGTCTTCCACCAGCTGAAAACATGAATAATGAATGGATTTCAGCAAAACACCGGATTTACCAGCCAAAAATATGAAAACTGGAGGTGTCAACTTTCTGTTTTTCCTAGGTTTGCCGTCTTCCTCAGTTTTCCCCATGTCTGTTTTCATATGTTTCACCTGCATCTCCCACCTGAATATCCACGGTATTCGATGGATTGCTTGGATTCGGAGCCACGGACTTGGTCTCCACCTGCTGATTTTTGGCATGAAACCCACTGGAAAACCCTATGGTTTAACCTATCAATTTAAGGATCCATTTGGATGAATGAAACATATCAGGTTTTGGGGAATTCACATGAATTATTTGGATCCACATCAGGATGCAAATATGGATCTAGCTGAGTGATGTTCAGTGTTAAAGCTTACGGTTCGACCCATTGGGCTTGATGATTTTGAGCCCTCACTGTGAAGATCCTTGTGACTCACCTTCACAGTCTCCACACCAGCACCATAGATTTCTCTAAGAAGGGCATGTACACCTCAGGCATTGAGCGCAGTTCAACTAGTGCACATTGGACCACCAGTTGGTAGAAAAGAAAATCAACGTGAGTCCACTTTGGTTCTTATTTTTCTACCAAAATATCCCAGATGTGATGATTGTCAACAAGCCATATTACACTGCAACAAGATACCGTTTACTTCTCCGTCAAGGGGGTCCGGAAATAGGGTACCATGGCCGCCGAGGTGCGTGTGGTTTTCCCAGCACCACTGGGCCCACACATAAGAATGTGAGGCATCTCTCTGAGCGCCGGTGGGTTCACTGGTGATGCAGAAAGATGAAAACACATTTGGTGTCCTTTGGTGGATGTTTCCAACTGTTTCATTTGATTTCTTGCATCTTATATCAACTTATCCTCCACTTTTGGAAACACCCAATGCGCTGGGCAGGACATCACTGAGTACCCCGAACCCACTGCGTGCCACGCGACCAAGTCTCTCGCTGAGATCTTGGTGGTAGTCCAACTGGCTGCAAATTTCCGATGCAAACTAAGTCTATATATAATATATATATATATATTATATATATATTATATATATATTATATATATATATAGATCTTTCACTTTCGAATCAACGGTTCAGCCTTTGCTAACGACTTCAGGCATCATCCTGTGGGTGTTACCAGCCTGTGCCAGGGTCTTCGGTCGATGTTTGTCAACCCAAAGCATGGCCTTCCAAGTGAGAGGTGTGATGCAATGCCACCAAGAGAAAACAACAGCAACTCATGGGCAATACCCTGTTGGTTCATGGCTACTGAGGGCGTTTTCGGATTTCTTATGGGTTTAATGGATTTTAATGGACATTGTTGTATCCATGGGAAAACCGTGGATTCTCATCAACTTGGATGCAAGTCTAGCCAGGGCGACCATAGCTCCGCTGAAATACACCTGCACCAATTTGAGCACTGCTGCCACTTGCCGGCTGAGCCAGGAAAACTATGACCCGTGATGGGGCAAGTTTTGCATGACTTCGCTGCAGTTCGGGCATGTTTTTTGGACTTTTTTGGTCGTCGGCCAAATTCAAGTCGGCAAAACGCGGAAACCGTTGCAGTTTTGCAATGACTGCCATGTACGTGTAAAAAAACACACGATATGGGATTTCTTGCGGTGCTTCGGTACCGCAGTACAAACGACAAGAGTGAAGCACCTAGGAGTCCCTTCAAATCTCTGCACAACATCTGCGGTCTGCAGACTCGGCCGAGACTGTCACAGGAAGCCAAAGTTTCTCCACCATCAATTCCATGTTAGACAGTGGGTGTTGCTGTCAGATGATTCTAGGACATATTATGTAACTAGCGCAAACTTCTCTGAATGAAGAACACCAGTCTAAAAGTATGTCAAGACATGTCAAGACTACCTAGCTAGGCGAGTGCAAGAACAAAAAGGCCCGCCAAATGCCTCACGACTCAGCAGAAGCCTCCACGACTCAGACCCTCCAAAACAGGAATCTCACCCTGGGCGTACTTCAGCACTGTGAGGCGCCAAATCTTCTTCTCCTCCAGGAGCTTGGCCAAGTCCGTTCCGCAGTAAGCTTCCCCATCAAATTCAATGATGCGATCCATCACCTCAATGGCATCGTGGCCATGGTTCTTCCGTTTGGTGTTCCACTTCGCCATCCGCCCAGAGTCATTGAGCTCTTGAATCACGACTCCAACAGATTTGTCGGTGTAAGCCAGAGTCATGCCCATGTCACCGATGTCATGGGTCTCTTCCACAACAACTTGAATCTTTCTGGGACGGTTGAAGGTCAAAAACATCTTGTCAGGCAATTTGCTGGTCATCTTTTTCTGCATGGTTTCCCAATTTTGGGTTCCATCAAGAGCCAGCAAAACATCGAAGGGACGTATGCCTGAAGCCGTGTAGACCTTGTTGAATTCCTGGATGGCTCCTTCCTCCATTCCCAAAACCGTAGGTGCTCTGGTTTCTGTCAATTCCAGTAGCAGGCCCAAGGTGTCAAAGTTCTTTGTTGGCACCGCCACTGTGAAGGACGCGATTCCTTCAGTACCCTGGGATTCCAGCGCCGTCGCGCAGTGCGAAAGTGCCAGATCTGCGGAGGCAAGGCAAGCGAACATCCTGAGATCGTCGACAGAACCTGGCCCTACTGGGAACTTGAGCCACAGCCACAATGTAATCTGATGTATACTGTATACCTTGAACTGCCAAAAAAAAACTACCACAGCTGCCGTGATTATGATTGTTGTGGTGAAGGCAATATGAATATAATATATATATAATAACAATCACAGAAACAATGACAACAGTAACGATGATAGTCATCACAAAAGCAATAACTACAACAATAACAATACAAGTAATATTAACCATAACATCAATAACTCAATAATCGTTTCGTCCTCCTCGTCGTCGTCGTCGTCGTCGTCCTCGTCGTCCTCCTCCTCCTCCTCCTGATCATTATGATCATCTTCTTCTTCATCATCTTCTCCTTCATGATCTTCACTATCACCATCACCACCATCACCACCATCACCATCACCACCATCACCACCATCACTACCATCACCACCACCACCACCACCACCATCATCATCATAATCATCATCATCATCATCATAATCATCATCATCATCATCATCATCATCATAATATATCATAATCATCCTCATCCTCATCATCGCCATCACCATCATTCTTCGCATTATCAATATTGTCACGTGTTGTTTGTTTTTTGTCTTGGCCATTTTCGTCTTTTCTCCATGAGCACAATGATTCCTCAACCAGCCTCCACGAAAACCCAGCTCCAGCCGGGCCGCCCAATCGCCAAGCTTGAGCCAACCAGAGTATGCCAGCGTCATGGTGAGGTTTTCATGGTGTTTCGAATGATAAATCACATGATAAATCCATTGAGCAATACCAGTGAGCCAACCACAGTATACCTGCTTTTGTGTATTGCTCAATGGATTTGCTCAATGGATTTTCTGCGATGGAGATGGATGTTCCGCACGACCAAGCTGACACCAGATGGAAGAATCAAGGTAGTGAATCGATGACTTCAATATCCGCCCATGAATATATATATATATAATATATATATGTATATATATACATAATATATAGTTGAATTATGTGAAAAAATTGCCATTTCATAGGAATAACTCATCGTTTTCACCCAGATCGATTCCAGTTCTCGGTCGCATGTGATCAGCTTAGCTGATCCGACGATCAGGATCATTGGGATCACTGGATCGTCATGATCCAATGCTGCGATGTTCACTAGGAAAGCATGCGAACAACATATCATTCATGCTATTGTTTAATGACTATATATATACAGTATATATAAAATATATCATATGATGGAAACATTATAGTATATTTCTATATATTTCTATTGAAGATGGAGGGTGCCCCATTCTCAGACAAACCCATTTGAAACTCTTCTGCACCATCTGAAGCTTTGTCAGGCGCATCAGGACAAGAGCTTCCTGAGCAGAGCAGCAATCAACGACTTTGAAGCATCAAACATGGGAAAAAATGTGATTTAACCATCAAACACACCAAAAACCTTGGGATTTAACCATCCGAATGGTTGATGTACCTACTATCTTTGCACCAAATTGCACAAATCAAAGTCTCATGCAGTGAAGTACCATTGGAGATGGGTTTGTCTTCGTTTCTTCCATCCGCAAGGGAAAGCCGATAAAGTTGGGACCTGGCCAAGTAAACTACTAGGTTTCCTGGCGCTTCCTCTTTCTCCTGCAGCTGGATTGCCATGATTCGCACAATGGATTCACCCTTTGTGACTGACTCAGGCCGCGCCTTGCAATCCCTCAAGTGGGCCAGGAGATCCAAGAGGAAATGAGCTGCCTTAATCCAAGTTCCAAGTTGATCCAAGTTGATCCCCAATCTGCAAAGCATCTGTTCATCCAGTGACACTGCTCCGAATTATAAATTTCCCTGTCCCTGGGGCAGGCTCCGTTACAGGCACGGGCTCAGCCTCTTCCCCCTCTGGTCCTTCCTTCTGTGGTCCTGGGGATGTGTGGTTTTGCTGATACGGGTCAAAATTGGGTGTATGCGTAGCGCACTTCTAAAAATGAATCCGCCGGCCTGCCGGCGTGTCTTGTGGATTTTAACAGTTCGCAGTTGTACTATATATCTGTTTTGTCGTTGTCTTTGTCTAGACTTTCCCCTTGGCGCGGATTTTTGCCTCGTCTAACTTGAATCCCCACCTCCCCCCCTCCTAGCTCTTCTTCATCTTTCCTTACGTTGTGCTGGGCTCAACTCTGCCCACGCTCGCTCAACACAGGCTTGGTTTTGCACATCTTGCTGTCATTTGGATGCGTGTTTCCGTCTTTTTTGTTGTGTTTGTCATTGGTTTGCTCCGTCGCTTCTTATATCCAGTACTTGATCCACTGGCTTTTGTGCCGAACACCTTTTACACGCATAATCTTTCTAAATATGGCATGTTCCAAACTGGTTTACACACATGCTCTGGTTTAAATTTAAACCGTGGTTTGAACAAAAACCATGTTTTTGCGTCAAAACTGTCTTTTACACAAAGCGCTGTTTTACACGGAAACCGTGTTTTACACGAACACCATGTTTGACACAAGAACCATGTTCTTGCTGGGCCTGTGCAAGCGCTGTTTGTAGCTTGCAGGATAGCTCTTTCCATGGTGGCCAGCGAAACACGCCGAAGGCGGTTAAATAGAAATAGATCTGTTGCTCTTGTGCCGACTGTGACCTATAGTTGGAGGGAGGAGTTTCCAACTCATGATAAGCAACATAGAGCAATCACTGACCAAGTGGCCAAATCATCAACTGGCAGGCGGGCTAACATATTTTTGTTACAAGGGTTGAATAGGCGCCCGAAAACCGTGTACCCGCAACTCCCATATGTGTATCATCATTTCCCCCTATGGGGATGTGGCAAAACCCATCAAAACCATGTAGCTACTATAGTCTACATATGTCTACATCAAGATAACTGAGATTTATTGGATATTCATCCCTTCCAATATCTTCCAATATAGTATTTAAATTTATTTAATGTACTTTTATGACATTTATGTAGATTTTAAATGGTAATTCAAAGTTTTGACCCATTTTGATTCATCCCCGGGAAACAAAAATGGCAATGGCATGGCATCCATACGACCTGGCGAAGTCTTGGCCATCGTCTCAATCACGATCTGCAAGGCTGGTTCCACCTATGGCAGAATACTATGTGGTATGCTGTATGTGTGTATGTATTACTTGAGAGGGGGAACACGAAAGGTAGGTAAGCAAGAAAGGAACCGAAGAAAAAATGAAGGGGGGAGGGGAGGGAAAAATACATAAAGTGGAGTCTGGTAAAAGCGACGCGGCCATTTTCTTTCCAAAAATATGAAGGGGAGTCTGGTAAAAGCGACTGAAAGGCTTCGGCGATGTGGTTGGGGTTGGTGGAGGTTGTGGTGTTGGTGGTGTTGGTGGTGCTGGTGGTGTTGGTGTTGTTGGTGTTGTTGGTATTGGTGTTGTTGGTGTTGTTGGTGGTGGTAGTGTTTCTGGTGTTGTTCGTGTTGTTAGTGTTGTTGGTGTGGTTGGGTTTGTTGGTGGTGTTGGTGTTGTTGGTCGTGTTGTTGGTGTTGGTATTGTTCGTGTTCGTGTTGTTGTTGTTGTTGCTGTTGTTGTTGCTGTTGTTGCTGCTGCTGTTGATGGTGTTGTTGTTGTTGTGGTGTGTTGTGGTGTGTTGTTGTGTGTTGTTGTGTGTTGTTGTGTGTTGTTGTGTGTTGTTGTGTGTTGTTGTGTGTTGTTGTGTGTTGTTGTGTGTTGTTGTGTGTTGTGGTGTGTTGTGGTGTGTTGTGGTGTGTTGTGGTGTGTTGTGGTGTTGTTGTGTGTTCTTGTGTGTTCTTGTGTGTTCTTGTGTGTGTTGTGGTGTGTTGTTGTGTGTTGTTTGTGTTGTTGTGTGTGTGTTGTTGTGTGTTGTTGTGTGTTGTTGTGTGTTGTTGTGTGTTGTTGTGTG
>CAMXCT020002035.1:402427-432427 GCA_947184155.2 Cladocopium goreaui
GTGTGTGTGTGGGTATGTAGGTATGTAGGTATGTATGTAGGTATGTATGTAGGTATGTACGTAGGTATGTAGGTAAGTATATAGGTATGTAGGTATATAATGGTTTAACTGTGCTTGAATCGACATTTAAATATGCGGAACGGGCCCAGCCATTTAAACATACGGATGGAACGGGTGTTTCATACTACCTCCGAGGCCTCGCAGTCTGGCCCGCCCTCCACATATTTAAATGTCGTTACCGTATATGTATTCTCTATACATGTATATTACAAATATACTGTATATTTTTTGCTCTCGCCCATAGTTGCGTCAGCAGCGGCTTGGCAAAGTTCTGATGAATTCTGAAAAACTAGACATTATGTCAACGCACAGCATAATCCTTACCGATAAAATCGCCAAAATGTGACACTTGCATAGATTGGCACAGATCGAGAAAATGCTGTGGGATGACAGGCGATTCAGCCGTAACCGCACGATGGTCAAAAACAGATCTGATCGCTGATGCAATGGCGCGGCAAAAGGCAGGAGCGTACTCCTTTAGGGCGGTGGTGCGCCAGCCACCCGAAGCGTCTTTGCCCACAGCTCTGCCATGGGGCAATTCCTTCCGCACTCTGTACATGTGCAAAAAAGGTAACATGTGAGGCAAGTTGACACTTAAGAGTTCTGTTGGTTTGGGCGTTTTCGAACCCATCAAACCCTGCGCGAAACGCAATCTTTCGACTCCTGGGAGGAGCACCAAGACTTGCATGATCGGCAATTTCCAAATCGAAGCCAGTCCTTTACAGTCTGTGGGCTCCGCAGGGTGTTCAAGCAAACCAACACTACCAGCAATGGCTGTTTCAACCAGAGCTTCAAGCGCAAAGCATAGGAGGCAATTCCCCATGATGACCTGGTATGCTTCACGGATCGCCAGACAGCTAAAACCCCAAAGCTCCGTTTCATCACGGAGAACTCTGGGCATGTGACCCTCGTCGTCGTCAGCTTGAGGCTCTGCTTGCACTCCTCGGGCTCTGCTCCACGTCTCGCATGGTGGGCCAGCTATGAAGGCAAGCACATGTCGCTCCCGAATCGCACGTAGCCACATCTCCCGTGTGGTGGATCTGGAGGCGTCGCCCCATGTAGCATCAATGACTATGTCAAGGGATACAACTGTCATAGTGAAGCCAGAGTCAGGGTGCATGTCCCTTTCCAGGTAGTATTGTATGTCGCCCAACCGACGCCTTCCTGCAAAAGCGTGCAAGATGATGCGGTGCTTTGCAAAGGAACGGGGCACTTCCGCGCAAAAGGGCTTCTGCTCGATCTGGTCCGCCAAATTGCCCAGTGCCTCGTGGATGGACGGGATCGTGCGCCTGTCCAATTTGGAGGGCTTCGTGAAGCTACCGAAGGCCCAAGCTTCCGGTCGTCCCAAGCGCTCAAACACCTTATAGATCCTCCGCAGAGGAACGCCAAGGAAGTCCGCGTCGGTGTCGTTCAGGTTGTCCACAAAGAAGTTGAAGGTGCGTGTCATGCTCGACCAGGAGATAGCGTGCTGCTGCAAATGTGCCTGTAGTGCTGCATGTAGCTCCTGCTCCTCGAGCTCCTGCTCTCGCTGCTCAACAAAATAGTCCACCAAAAAGATGTAGAGCGTGTCATCAATGTCTTGATGTTCTCTGTGAAGATGGGCTTCTGGTTGTGGTCCTTCTGCTTGAAGAGGCGGCAGCATGCGATCATGCCTTTTCGCCAAAGCTTGGTCTGCCGTAGAGCCAGAGCCTGGTTGGCTAGGGTGTTGATTGCCCCTGGAGAGCAGAACCCTTCTGCACTCCGACTTGTAGTGCAAGTGGGCCTTGATTCTGCTATAGGTGTGGAATTCCTTCAAACAAGCACCGCACTGCGTACCAGCCGCAAGAGCTCGACAAAGAGATTGTTGCTTGTGCTTCTTGAACATGTGCGCTGCTTCACCTGCGCGGTTGCGACATCTAAGCCCACAACTGACACATCCAAAAAATTGCATCTCTTCACTGTCGTGCTCCTCCTGCACATCCCATGACGATTCTCCTAGGTGGTCGTCACAAAAAGCATGTAAACGATCCAGAATGCGGACATGGGAGCTCACAACTTCCCAGTTCTTCTTCAACTGTAAAGCTTCATGCAGGCAGGCTCGGTTGATGAGCCTTTTCCAGTAGGAGGGATGGTGCTTGATGAGGTCGAACCATTGATGCGCATGATGACTGGGCTCACCCAGAGAGGATGCATGTCGCAGTTGCTGCCACATCCACATCATGTCATCTTCAATCACGTGGACCCATTGTCTGTCTTCACAAAACAAGTGCCAAACGTCTGGAACCTCACATCTGAAGAGCACTGCTAAATAACGCAATCTCGTTCTCCTCAAGAGCGTGGCAGGCGTAGGCAAGGTCATGTTCGATAGAGTTGCATCTTCTGGCATGTGATCCTCTGGCTTCAACTTCTGCAAACGTCGATATAGCTTCATTACCGCTGCCTCAAATTTCTTCATGGTGCGCAAGTCGCCTGCTATCCAGGAGTCTGCACCGTACAGAATCTTTGTGAGGACAAGGGTGTTGAAAATTTCCTGTCTTTTCTGCACATCTATGCCAACGTTGTGGTATAGAAGTCTGCGATGTTGGTTGAACGCACCATGTCCAATCGCCAGCCTTTGAGCAATTTCACGAAATTGATCTCCTGTGTGATGGAGTACACCGCCTAAATGGCGGTATTCTTTCACCAGCGTGATCTCCACAGTGCGCCTCCCGCAAACCACAGTGAAGCTGCCATTGGCTTGAGGTCCATAGTGTCGAACTTTCAGTTTGCGGCTGCCGGCTCCGTGAAAGCACAACATCAGTTCTGTTTTGCCCTTCCCTAGATTCGGCGTCATCAAATGTTGTTCACACAAATCTAAGAGATAGCTTGTCGCCGGGCCAATTGCGCACTCTAGGCCAGCTGCTGTGCCATGTTGCACGCATAGGCACAAATCATCCATCCATGTTGGCCCGACGAAGGACTTGGTGGTGGTCACATCGTGGGGCTCCGCAAAGAAGGGTGGTTCTTCCGTGACCGGGATCTTGGCTATGATCTCGTGGACTTCCAAATAGGTCTGAAGTTTTTTCAAAACCATACTCCACGTAAAACCAAAGATGACATCCGCAAATGAGTCGCCCGGGCGCGTGCCGAGGGCGGTGGCCACAAAGTCATTCTGCTCAGCAAGCCAGAAGTGAGTATCGCTGTGTATCGCTTTCAGGCAGTTTTTGGATGTGGCGCTTAGACCGGCATGGTCAAAGGCTGTGCCTGCATCCAGAATCTCCTGCAATTGTTGAAGCGAATCATCTGGCAGCTTCAGTTTGTGAAAAACATGAGAAAGTAACTCATCTGTTGGCACACCTCCCATGGAGAGCTCTCTGAGGATGCGATAAAATGCCTCGGTCAAGTCGAGGAACAACAAACCTGCAGAGCATCCTTTGGCCTTCGCCTGCCGGATGAAAGCTCTGGCTTGATGAAGAGCCATTTGGACAGGTACTCGGCGACGCCCGCCAAGTTGTTGTGCTTGTAGATACTTCTCGTATGTGTCAGCTTTGTGTTGTCGAATGCACCGATGTATGATTTTGCCGACATGTGATGATATAAGCAAAGAGCGGTAGGAATTGACCTGCCACGTCGGTCCTTTCCCTTTGTAAGCTGGGACTAGAAGGCCACCTTTGAAAAGCAAGGGCTCGTGCCCGTGGATAGCTGTCTTGAGCATTTGTGCATATGTGGCTGGAGCCAGGAGTTCTGGGTGATAACGACATAGTTCTCCTGGTACTCCATCTGGGCCTGTGGCCTTCTTGCAAGCCACTCTTCTGCACGCCAGCTCCAAGTCGGTGAGCGTTGGCACCTCTTTGAGGGGGACCTGCACATCGCACTGACTGAAACCTTGTAAATGCTCACGCCACTGGCATCGCAATTGCTCCTGGTTGACTCTCTTGCCCGCTTCCATGTCTTTGAAGAAATCAATCCATGTTGCTAAAGCCTCAGTTGGGAGTTGGCAAGGCCTTCCATCAGCTGTGTGCACCAGAGGCAAAACAGCTCGTTTCTGCTTTCTTGGGTTGGTGGGGCCTATAAAAGGCCTGAGCTCCTTCAGGATGTCTGCTGCAGAGGCCTTTTCGCTGACACTTTCCAATCTCTGTCGGAGTAATTCTGCTTTCGACCTCTGTAGCAATTGGCGCATGAGCTTGCGGTGAGTGCAGAATCCAAGAAATGATTTGACTTGCAGACATCGCAATGTTGTTCCATAGTTGAAATTCTCTTCCCGACCAGCTGGCATCTGTTGCGTCTTCCATGCTGTAAAACATAGATGCAATGCTTCGCTGGCGATTCTGCGTCGCAACTGCTTGTTCTTGCTTCTGCACTGCAGCTTTTGGATTCTGTGCTGCCAGACTTCTGGTGTGACATACAGCTTTTTGGCTGTAGCAGCTGCCGTCTTGCTCGTCTGTGACATGGCACCATGTAGATGATGAACAAGATGATCTGTGTGAGTCTCAATATCATCTTGCCATGCGGCAGGCTGAAATCCTTGAAGACGACTTTTCAAGATTGGGTCCTTGAAATCCACATGCATGAAGGAGCTTCTCTTGTTCTTGGGCGACTGTTTCATGATGTTGGTCGACCATTGCATTTGCAGAACCACTACTTGGTGATCTTCATGTCGCTGTGCCAAATCAAAATCCTCCAAAACTTGTGACAGCGTGCATCTCTCCAACCATGCAAAAGGTACTGCAATGTGATCGATACAGTGCCTGGAGTCGCCACTTGGTGCCGTCCACGTCTCATGATCACCTCTATGACATGCTGATGTGGCCGGTAGACAAAGTTCTCTTTCATGTAGGGCTTCTCGAAGGAATTGTGTACTACTTGTCGCCGTGAATCCATGACTTAGTACAGCCTTGCCATCTTTGGGGCCTGGGGCCGCATTGGCATCAAGCATCCAAATCATCGGTGCCGTGTCACAGTGATTCTTGAGCAGTTCCTGCGTTTCTTGCCACCATTGTGCTCTTTCCGATAAAGGTCTACCACTATGCGGTGCATGCGCAGTGAAAAACCAGCAGTCCAGGAGCTGATGGTCACATCGCAAGAGAAGGCGTCGTGGATCACCATGGACAACGCAGAAGGCCGATCTTGTCAACTTGTGTTCCTTGTAAGAACCTCTGGTCTTCTGCCATCCTATTGGTTGGTCAAGGTTGATCCAGATTTCCATTCCCAGCTGGCCTGCTCGATGCCCAGATGCAAAGCAAAGGATATTGTTGGCGACTCTGAGTCCTGCTTCTGTTCTGGCTTCCTGTATGGCGAGGCAATTGATTTGGTAGTACTGCATCTGCGCTTGCAAATAGTGCAGCTTTCCTCCATGGCCTTCCGGACCTTTGTGCAAAGATTGCACATTTGCCGTAGCCACACTCATGGCGCATTCCACTTCACATCTCTTGGAAAGATAGGAGGCCTGATGATGGGACTCTTGACGGCAAAAGGGCGGCATCCTTGGTGCTGGTACTTCAAAAGCTCCATTCTTCCAAGGCGGCAGTCCTTGATGGCTTCCAAAGATCATCCAAAAATGCTCAAGCCTTGCAGACCAAAGCGTAAGATCAACTTTCTGGCGGGCATGATTGAAAGATCGCTCCGCTTCGGCCTTGGCCGCGAAGTCAACAAACTCGTTGTATGGGTCCCCCGCATGAGATCTCGTATGATGCAGGCTTACTTCATCATTCTGCATGGCTGTCTGCAATGCTTGGAAAACTCCTCGCATCAAACGGTAGGACTGGTCAGGATTTTCAACTCCTAGCAAACCAAAAGCTTGCCCGCCCGCCGTTGTGGAATCAGTGCAGAAAACCGTTTGCACGTGGACGTTTTGAGATAATCTCCACATCCCGGCAAAGGTAAGCGCTGCACGTTCTGCTTGATCGGACCCTATGCGCGAGGCACCTGTGAAAGCTTGACCAGTTGGCTGATAAGAGACAGGTTGTGCAGTCCATCCGATGGGGAAGATCTGTGATTGTCCCTGCTCTGTGGCTTTCTCACCTAGTACAAGAAACGCCCAGGTGTCTTGCAGGCCAAGTTCATCCGCATGAAGTGGTGCCATTCTTCTGCCTCTGGGTCTTGAGGAGCCGTCCGTAAAAATCATGAGCCGATCATATTGAGCCAAATCACTGGAATCACCAGTGGGGCCGTCCAGAGCCTCTTTGATGAAGTCAGGTAGGCCAGGTAGATCAAAATCTGCGCAAAGGCAATGTCGTCCTGATTCAAAGAAGGCAGTCACTTCAGTCACATCAAAGTCAGTGTGTAGAAGACAACCTGGTTGTGGCTCTGTGATGGCTGTCAAGTCAATCAGTGAAGTGCCATGTTGTGGGTTAGGCTCAGGCTTGGCTGGCCATGGGCTTCTCATTCTGATTGATTCTTGAGGTTTTTCCAGTACTGGTTCTTGGTGTGAAAAGATGATTTTGGTCCATTGGCCATTGAGCTGTTGCGTGTTCACAATGACAGCACGTTCGTAGCTAAGGCTGCATAGGACCTCCATCAATTGTTCTTCACGTAGGGGTTGTGGAGAGCTGTGCGCGAAGCATCCTTGATTGTCCTGCGCATCGGCATGGCAAAACAAGTAATGTGATAGCTCCTCATCTTCTATAGGCTCCCTACGGCAGCAAAAGAACTTGTTGTGCGGGTGACAATCCCAGGCATTAACCTGATGCCCCCAGCATTGTAGTTCTTGTTGAACTGCTTCTGTCGATGGCGGTTCTCGAAGCTCAAGAAAGGTGGGCAAAACCAAGGTGCTGTCACCTGTGATGAGCTCGGTGGCATATCTTACTTGTTCTGCATCTGCGTCTGATTGCGTGTGGGTCTGTCGTGGCCCATGGGCGTGAGCCACAATCCCATGTGTTTGGCGCTCACGACTCCCACTTCTGATGCTGGCAGAGAGCTGGATGAAGGTGACTCCAATACTTTGCGCTGGTCGCAGGTGTACTACAATGCCCGTACCACTGCGGCCTGGCCAGATGATGCCTGATCGGAGTTGATGCTCTGCATACCAAACTTCACAAACATGAGTGACTGGGTCATGAAAACATTGGCCAATGAAGCCAATGCCTTCGACAATGGCCTCCATACGCAAATGTTCATGTGTGGTGCCTGCGACCTGGATGCTGGGTCCTTGTAATCCTCTTTCATGTTGAAATACTGTGATCAGGTTCGTGATGAGCACCTCATGAGGATTTTGTATTATCAAGACATGCCCTGTTGTGTTTTCTGGGCTGTCAAGAGGTGTGGGGCTGACCACATGAAATTCAGCAGGTTCTCCTTCATAAAGGTGATCACTCCATGTGTGCCGGATCTTTTCTTTCCATTCATCAGGATTCGCATGTAGATATACAACACGTGGTTGTGTGCAGTGCAGTCTTTGTCTGCTGTGATCAACCATCCATGTTGTAATCTTGCATGACCTGGTGTTGGCATCACATTGGGTGGCATGCTCATTCCATACTTCATGTAGATCTTGTACAAATTCATCATGTAGATGTACATTTTGACATCCTGGTCGAAATTCAATCGCGTTGGGGTTCATCGGCGACCTTCCTCTGGCTGCTGTATTCTGCATCATGTCTACCTCATCTGACTCAACCTCATTCCAAATATCTGATGGGTGAGGTTGAAAATTGTGGAGGATGAGCAAGAAAGAGAAACCATGTCGCAGTCGCCATCGATCTTCTTGTTCTAACAGCTGATCTCCATGCCAAAAGGAGCAGGGAAGTGTTGTTGAGATCGCACTGCAGTGTGCCTCTAGAGAGAGCGATTCAATCATCTCTTCTTTGTTTGCTTCTGCAGGAACAAATAGTGCAACTCTTTCATAAACGCTACCTGTGGCAATGCGATCATTGAGAACTGTCATGACAACTGCTCTATGATCAATGGCAGATCTTTGTAGTACAATGACATGAAGATGGCCTCTTTCAGTGAAAGCAAAGTCTGGCGGATTGGGAGAGACTAGATGCAATTCAGCTGGAAAAGTGATGTCACGTAGATCTTGCCAAACTCGAGCAATGATGTCTGGCCAGTTCCAGAAGTCTGGTCCTAATTGAACTTCTCTTGGCTGAATGCAACGCAGTTGAAATGGAAAACTCAGAAACCATGTTTGAATGATGAAATCATCATCTTGATGCCCTTGCTGAGCATGAAGTTGCCCATTGCGATGCTGAAACAATCGTTGAACAGCAGCAGGTTGCCTTGCAATGTCTCTCTGCAATTCATTTTGTTGTTGCTGTACGGCTTCGCATTGGACTTGAAATTGAGGAGGCTCCTGTTCTCCATATGACTTGTGCTGCATGATCATGTCTTTGACATTGACGTCCAAAAAGTCAGGCCTTTCGTCAAGTGCTGGTACTTGCAGTAGCGCAACATCATCTTGAAAATCAAAATCAGGAGTGATGGGCACTGCCGGTTCGTGAATGATTGTATCTGTCCATCCTAGCTGATGGAGTGCTCTCCTGTTGAGGACTTCATCTAAGCTAAGTCCATGATGAAAAGCAGTCACAAGCAGCCTAGTGCCAATAGGACATGTCTGCTCTTGTGATGGTGGAACCGCAATGCGAAAATAGTCCCCGTCTTGGACCTCAATGAGTGCCGCACTTCGTTCGGACAAAATTTTTTGGTTGCGCCAGCAAATGCATTGATTGTTGGGCTCTCGACAATATTGTCCAAGTCCAAGAGAATGAAGAAGAGTGCTTCTGCCAATATAGTGTGGCAACTTGTACACCTTTCTCACAATCTCTGGCTGCAGGAGCGGCTGCGCTGCATGAAACTCAACGTCGGTGAGGACCAATCGCAATGTGGAACCTGGTGTGATATCTCCATGCCTGTGAGCAATGATTGCTTCAACATTTGCACGTGCTAAATCTTCAGGTCGATGCCGGACATGGTGGGTATCATAGAGGTGATGTCTGGAGATGCGCAAAGCATCTGAAACCAAATCATGATATGCCTCATAATCATTCCAGTTCAGTCTCAAAGGAACTTCTTGGAAGTTGAGCGCATAGAGAAGCATGGAGTGCCAGTCAGTGCCCTCCATTTGTTGCCCCGTCTCTGAATCAGTTGTTTCAGACCTCTCAGTATCTCCTTGCTCATCTTGTAGATGTTGGTGCGGATCATCTTCAAGCGCTGGATCAAATGCAACGTCATGGTCATCTGTAAGCCTCTGTGGACCTTCTTGGCCTCCAAAAAGGCGACGATCTTCACGTCGAGGAGGCACTGCCATGAGGTTGATTTCATCCGAGATCATGTGGTGATGCGGCTGCAAAATGAAAGTATTCGAAATTGTTTGGGAAAGTGCCTTGGGCCATCTCTGCATGTAGAAGTCATCCTCTGCACCCACATAGAGTTCAACTTTCTCTGCAAAAGAGATACGCCCCTGCACCTGCTTGGACTTCTTGTTGGAAAAGTCTCGATCTTGATGTGTACCACACATTGGATTGAGTTCATATTGTAAGTCCAAGGCCATGAGGGATGCCTTCCATTCCGTGGTGAAGTTCTCTTCCTCCAAAATGGAGTGTTGCCACTGCATGACAGTCGTGTGCTGTCCTGTCATCTGCCCTAGACAAACCTCCTCGTGTAGGTCTATTTGTCGGGCCTGCCAAAAGGCTGCATGGCACCAGAGCCATGCGCCTGTTCTACTCTTGCCTTTTTGTTGGCTTGCTCGTCCTCCTCTTCTGCGCTCGGTCTGACTCTGCCGCTCTCTAGCGTAGTCAGCATCGATGCAATGCCATTCTGGATCTCTTCCGCCGACGCCAGCTTTTCTGGGACGTCCTCCTCCATGTCGTCTGAGATCTCCTCCGTTTCCAGGACTTCTGCATCCTTCTTGTCGAGGGCTGCTTTGGCGGCATCGTGCTTCTCCTTTGCCTCGAGCATGGCTTCTTTGACCTCTGTCACTTTCTGCTCCAGTGAGTGGTCTTTCTTGGCAAAGTCTTCCGCAAAGGTTTTCCATCTCTTGATGGATTCGTCCAGGTAATTGTTCCAGGACTTGTGGAGGTTGGATCGAGCTTTTTGGGCGGCCATCAATTGCTTTCGTTTCTGTTCCAAAGCATTGAAGGCCTGTCTGACTGATTTGGCCGTGGCTGGTGGTTGTTTCGTTTTGTCCACCACCTTCTGTACTTCTGCAGACAGAGGGTTCTCTGATGTCTCCAAAGCCGCAAGGAGCTCGTTCAGCTGTTGCTCTGCCTGGGTGTTGGATGCAGTCGGTGGCGATGGCTGCACTGGTGTCGCAGCTGCACTGGTCCAAGGCGGATCCAGTGTAGGAGCTCCATATTGTGCCTGCTTCTTTTTGCCACGCGGTGTGCTTCCCTTGGGTCTCGGCGACTGGGTGACCTTTCTGGTCTTGGTGGTCTGCTTGGGTGTAGACTCTTCCCACGTCGATTCTGTCCAATCTTGATTTTGCTGTCTCCTCCTGGGACTCTTCGCTTGTTTCGTCCCATGCACATAGTGAATGTCTACACAGTGTTCCCAACCTGTGTAACACGCTCCACATGATGCAGCATGGTGTTTGTTGAGGCGCTTGCACCAGACGCAGCGCCAAGGAGCCTTTGCTTGTCCTGACATTGCTAACCTGAGCCGTCGAAGAAAGCTGGGGTCTCTCGAATGATGTTGGCAGAGGCAGTCGTGAATGGATGCTAGTTGAACCTTGGTCAAACTTTGCAAACCACGACGATGTAGATACCACCGATGCCGAGCAAGTGCTCGTGCACGGCGATCCCGCCGCCTTTTTGCAGGCGTAATCCTCAATGCCAAAGAAGATCACAAAGACAAACACAATCAAGAAGTGCATGTACTAGTCAAATTCGATCGGGATCGTGGCAATGTTAAACAGGACAAGGTCAAACTGTTTAATGAAGTGCACAGGAAAGCCCGAAAACGAAGATGATGTTCACTTGACCTATGAAGAAGGTGAATACCGGTCGGTCAGTCCGGCAGAGCACGTTGCGATGGTGTGAAGGCACAAGGCAGCAGCAGCACCAAAGCAAGAGAAGGCCAAAGGCTTCGCTATGGCCCGCGAGCAGGGAATCACAAATGCCCGCTAAGGTTGTTGGAACGTTGGGGGTTTCGCACCGGTCCCCTCAGCCAAAACCTTATACTGTATATATATATATAGATAGATATATATATATATAGAGAGTTATATCCATGTGTCTATGTATCCATGCGGTACATCTGAATAGAACGCCACAAAACCACATCAACCCACCAACAGCTCGGAATCAGCTGGCCTTCTTCTCCGATAGATAATTTGCCAGCTTTGTCAACTCTTGGATGTTCTCCTGGAGACAGGACAAAGTTGCGGATCTTTCAAACTTCCCAGTTAAAGCAGTTCTGCTCCACTGCAAAATACTGAGTACCCTTCGGTGTCCTCAAACATGGCTGGAAAATCGATGGAAATCCCCGCAGAAAATGGAGGGTTATTCTGTTATTGATATTGGGGGATCACCGAACTCAATGGAAATGTTCCATTGTCATGCTTGATTCCTGAAGGGTAATGCTACATTTTCTTTTGGGTGGTTGTCATGTTTCCTTATCACTGACTGGTCTGGCCATGACCATGATTTGGGGACTGTGTCGAAACAAGTTTGCACATGTTTATACAGCTCTTCAGCTCTTCCAATGTGGTGTGTGCTGTTATTCTGAAAACAACATGTGAAAGAATGCAATGAATAAGCATTGGGGATCATCATACCAAATATTGAATATTGTTGAGAAAAGAACAGGTTTGACATCACCAACCACATGATCTCTCGTGGATACCGTAATTAGCTCGTTCCCAACCTCGTCTCAGGGTAAATTTTGGTAGTCACTGAATCTCTGAGTGCTTGGCAGTCATGAGCGAAGCTATGCTTGGCTTGCCAGACGACCTGCGCGACCTTAGGCGTCTGATCTTGCACCGTTTATCTCAATCTTAATGTGGTGTTTACTGTTTAACCAAGCACCCAAAGTGGGGATTATGGCAGACAATGCAAGCATCATGGCGGGCAAAAGCAAAGAGAGTAAGAGGGGGGAATTCCAAGATCAGCATCTGGGAAACCAAGGCTGAATCGCGCATTTCCACCATATCAGTGTTTACAAGAAGGGGCTATTACAGATCTTGGCCCAAAAAATACATGGGGTTGGTAAATTTCACGTGGTCATGTGATATATTTCGCAGACTTGATCAGAATTCTTTTACCTTACCCACCGAAAAAAATATTCCGGGCTAAAAGTGCGCGGTGATATATGAAAATTAGGCAGTTGCCCTAACACGTGTTCTTTAGAGCCCTGCTGTGCTGCAAAAGAGGACCCTGTGCACTGTAAAAGTAAAAAATGGGCTCCTGTGTACAGTAAAGAAGGGCTTCCGTGTACTGTAAAAAGGGATGCCATGGGGTTCCCGTCTACTGTAAAAAGTGTCCAGTACGAATGTGGAGTTTTTGAAAAAGGTGGAATTTTCCCACTACAGATGCATTTTATTGTCCAGCACACATGCGTTTTTTCTCCACTACAAATGTAGCGTTTTTCCAGCACAAAAGTGAAATTTTCCCAGTACAAAGGTAATTTTTTTACAGTACAAATAGCAATACACAAGAGCAAACATAGCAGCACACGAGACAGTACAGGATGACAAAAATAACAGCACACAGCCGTCTACGGAGTCCTGCCAAAAACGTGTTCGAGCAACACCCTAATATGTGTGTGTATATATATATGCTATTCCCCTTCAAAACTCGACATTTTGTAGCTATGCACAGATGACAGGGAACATGTGCACCAGCTGTGAAGAGAGGAAAGAGCAAGCCAGAAAGTCCAGTTGCAAGAGAGGAGATGAATGTTGAGGGTTGTGAATGCAACAGACCGTAGGAATTCTTAGGTGAGATGCACTGATGGAAGAAGACAGAAGCATCAGGATGAGCAAACCAGACAAACCTTTTTCTGATGACTGACGAAGCTTAGGTGATGACTTCGGACATGTAGGAAGAGACTAGCTGCCCTGTACAGGCCCACATGTCGTCCCCACTCGTATTTGGCAGAACGAATCTTCCGATTCAAAGTCACGGAGCCGGCTCGGACACGTGCGCCCTTCGCCAGACGCTCCTTAATAAATTTCCAACACCTGTCAATTTGTGCTGCATTCCGCGCTTGACTTTGAGGCGCTTGCCACCAGGGAGCTTGTGAGTCTTCATCTTCACGAAGGACCGCTTGGTCCATTGCCACTTCCCCTTTTTTTTGCCGCGTTTTTTTGGTGGACTACCGAGTCATGGACCACATTCGGCAATTTGAGCTTGTAGGCTTTCGCCGAGTCTGTGTGGAAGATCACTTTGCGATTGGCCTAAGTCTTCACATCGAACGACCTAAGTCTTCACACGCCTTCTGGCGTGCCAGGTGGTAGTAAGTGATCTAACAACTCCGGCGGGGTCATTGGTGCCATAAAAAGCACATCAGAGGGAACACTTGGTGGAGGTCCAGGCGGTGTACGTGGAGTCATCGGAGGGGTACCCACTGGAGTGCCAGGTGCCCGGCTGGCCACCACATTGTGCGGAAAGCCCATCGGAAAGCACAACGCAGACTGAGCACCGCAGGCCCGAAGGACCCCAGTACCAACGACAAGTGAGTGACAGCTGAACAACATGCATCCGGAGCAAGTAAAGTAGGGGACAAAATTGCAAACAAGAAGCTCCCAGAAATCATCTTCATACCTCGGCTGGTGCAGGGTTCCACAACATAAGGCCAGGAGCTAGTGACCAAGGAAGCTATTGTGTGAGGAGTTTTCCGTGCCGAGCTACTCGTTTGAGTCAGCTTCAGACAGAGGCTGCACTGACTCCATTTCAAACCTCAGATGTTGGCAGGCTGGACCCCTTGTAGTGGAAATGATTCGCAGGAGAGGGTTTGCTGCAGGTGTTTTCGTCCAAGCGGCTTGATTGCAGGGGTTCGCGATATGGAGCCGGTTC
This sequence comes from Cladocopium goreaui, assembly GCA_947184155.2. Lineage (NCBI taxonomy): Eukaryota > Dinophyceae > Suessiales > Symbiodiniaceae > Cladocopium > Cladocopium goreaui. The sequence continues at coordinate 416,395 of CAMXCT020002035.1, forward strand.
CCTTCAGGAGGCCCGGCTTCTTCCACACTTTGCGAGCTGTGCTACGCAACTTGCGGCGCAGGACCATGATGGAGAGACAGCACCGGAATGAAGAGTTTAATGAAGAAGTTGGGAGCTAAATGGCAGCACATGCAGCCAGAAAGGTTGTGGCGAGTCCAATTGAACCAAAACTGAAAAACTGAAAAACTGAATTTCTCACAGACATGGAAGGGGGTTACCGCTGAGATCTCCAAAAAGTCTTTCAGTTTTTTGTCTTTCAGTTTTTCTGTTTTTCTGTTTTTTCAATGCATGCAGTTTGTCCTATTAGCCTATACCTACTTCACATGTACTTTAACTAAATTCAGTCAAATTTCGTACCCCTCTCAAAAGTCAACCTTTTTTAGCTATGCACAGATGACAGGCGACATGTGCACCAGCTGTGAGGTAGACTCTTTTGGGGGGTACCATATATGTATATATATATATATTACATATATGAATATAATATATATATGTAATATATTAATATATATATATATATGTAATATATTAATATATATATATATGTATAGTAAGGATCCAGCAGATAGAATATAAACCATAATTCACCCCAAAAAAAAAAATACTACATAAGCAGGTTTGCAGGCAGGAATTTCAACAGATAGAATACCGGCAGGTACGGACTAGATCCGTGTATATATAGGGTTTTGTAACATTTTTGTCTTAAAAAACTTAAAAAAAATATTTTAATTATTTTTATTATTTTTTATTTTTCTATAATAGATATAATTTAGATATAAAAAATATTCTATCTGTTTGATTTGCATATATATATACGATTTGGTGAGAATTGATGCAGAACACAATTAAAGATATATCTTTTGTTATCTTTTTGTTTAACAAATATTCACACATGTATGCAGGTTTGAACATTTGTTTGTATGCAAGCATTGCTGGTAAGCATTTCCAGTGTATAATATGCAAGTAATATTTAATTAATTTTTGGATCAAACAGCAAGAATGACCGTACATCAACTGTCCCATGAACCCATGACAGCAAGTGTATTCACTGTATGATTAAAGACAATTGTAAACCATATTCTATATAGAGAATTGATGCAGAACACAATTTTTGATATATCTTTTATCTTTTTGTTTAACAAATATTCACACATGCATGCTTCTGACATGATCATGTTTCCTTTATATGACGATACTGGAATATTCTATCTGTTTGGTTTGCCTATATATATATGTTTTGATGAGATAGATGCAAACAAAAACTGTACAATTAGAAACCACGAACATGTGAATATGTACAAAATCGACATTACATATTATTCTCACATTATATTCACTGTATGCCAGCATTGCTGGCATGCAGGTTTGAACATTTGTTTGTATGCCAGCATTGCTGGTAAGCATTTCCAGTGTATAATATGCAAGTAAAATTTAATTAATTTTTGGATCAAACAGCAAGAATGACCGTACATCAACTGTCCCATGAACCCATGACAGCAAGTGTATTCACTGTATGATTAAAGACAATTGCAAACCATATTCTATATAGAGAATTGATGCAGAACACAACTAAAGATATATCTTTTATCTTTTTGTTTAACAAATATTCACACATGCATGCTTCTGACATGATCATGTTTCCTTTATATGACGATACTGGAATATTCTATCTGTTTGGTTTGCCTATATATATATATATATGTTTTGATGAGATAGATGCAAACAAAAACTGTACAATTAGAAACCACGAACATGTGAATATGTACAAAATCGACATTACATATTATTCTCACATTATATTCACTGTATGCCAGCATTGTTGGCATGCAGGTTTGAACATTTGTTTGTATGCCAGCATTGCTGGTAAGCATTTCCAGTGTCTAATATGCAAGTCATATTCAATTAATTTTTGGATCAAACAGCAAGAATGACCGTACATCAACTGTCCCATGAACCCATGACAGCAAGTGTATTCACTGTATGATTAAAGACAATTGTATTAATGATTTCTGGTCGTATTTTATGTTTATATCGAAACATGAATAACACATGCACCAACATGCTTTGGTTGCCTCATAGGCATTACAAAACAATATTTCAGGTTAGCGATCAGGGTTCAACTTCCAACGTGTTCCAGCTACTAGCAATGGCAGATCTGAAAGAGTATTCGAAACATTGTTGTGCCTCCCTGGAGGGTATCAAAAGGCAATTAAAAAAGGGTCCAAAATCAACAGATAGAATATTCCAGTGGATCATCTCCCACACAAACTAATCTTATGTTACAGTATGAGTGTGTTTGATGGTGTGCCAGCTCTGCTGGCTACCATCACTGATTGGAGTCTGGTTGTTGTGTTTCATGTGATGCTCAACTCAATTTGAATAGTTTCTTAACTTTATATTAATTCCATATATATATATAACATATTATATATACATATATATGTATATATATATATTTCAAAAATTGAATAAATTCATTGGGTTTTTCTACTAAAAACGATATATCTACGTATAATATATTGATATTTTTGATTAGTTTCTTAGAATATTATTTTTATATATGTATATTTCAAGTTTGAAGAGTTTCTTTAATTTTCTTTCAAAAAAATGTTTATACATATGATATAATGATATGTTTGCTTAGTTTTCTCATATATATATATATATTAAGTTTGAAGAGTTTTCTCGAGTTTTATCATATAAAAAACAATGTATTTGCATAGGATATGTTCATAATTTTGATGATTTTCTTAAATTTATACATTCCGTATTCTATCTCTTGATTCCCACCTGCAAAGCGAAATCCGTATTCTATCTCTTGACCATATCTTTTTTAATATTCTATCTGCTGGATCCTTACTATAATATATTAATATATATATATGTAATATATTAATATATATACATATATCGTAATATGATACCCCTGCGAATTGGGGGTGGAACCTGGGTGCTTGGATCTTGTAGTCTTAAACTGGGGGGCATAGGTTGAGGAAGGTGGGGGCACCTATAGAATCACAACACCTACCCAGCCTCCACAAAAAATCTGAAATCCTGTAAAATTAAGGCACCCAGGTTACTCTCGGGCAGTCATTTTTAACAAAGGCTATTTACAAAAATACCTGTGTCCCCTATAAGATCAAGACCCCAAGGTTGCATAGGGTGTGTTTTCACACACCTGTGCCCCCTATAAAATCAGGACACCAATGTTCCCTATAAAATCACAGCCGACAGTTTTTCAGAATTTCAAGTTCCCAGGACACATTCAGACACGATTAAAAGAATACCTTATTTGAGCACCCGCGTACCCTGATTTTATAGGGGTTATTCCAAGTGCGTTTATAATATGAATCATGCATACATTGAATGGTATCCAGTATCACTCTCAAGATCATGTCTCCACCAACAAGTTGCGCACCTGGGTGGGCGTCTTGAAATAGGATAGCCCCAAATCTCATGGATTCTAAATTATAATCATTTTCCCATATTTACCTTGCTGGAATAGGTTGAAATTTCCAGGTTGGAGTGTCCCAATTTTTTTGGACCATGAAAAAAACCCGTGTCAAGTCCACTGCTGACAACACATCACTGGGCACAAGACACAGAATGCTCAATGATCCTCTCTACGACGATGTCACGCTCCTTGCTTTACAGCAAAGCTACAACTGAGACTTTTTGCGGTCCAAGCACTTGCCGTTTTTAAACAGATGTGGCTTTTCGGAACCTCTAGATCAATCATTGCATTCACCCGTCTGATCAAATGGTTCGAATGACTCAAATGAGAGAGTGTGAGCATCCCCCTTTTTGAGCGTGTCCATGTCAATATTCGGCGCAAAAACACTGAACTGGTACTGGTAGCCTATCATTGAAGCACCAAATACCCCACAGGTGGTTTGTGGATGTTTGTGGACTCCTACTCCCTCACATTCAGCCAAAATCATGGTTGCCAACCTGCCTCCCTCGGTAGTGGTGTGGAGGGATCGCTCACCTCCAAGTGCCTCAGCTGGTGATGCCAAAACCCACCGTTGAAGCAATGCCCAAGGTCCCGCGCCCATCGGTTTCGGGAGGTGTAGCAGGACAAGGACGATCTTCAAGGCCTGTCCAACTGATCAAGTGAAGCTTCAGGGTTTACCGAAGGAGAGCACGAAACGCTTGAGCAAACAGTTTGATAAACGAAGCAGGGGGAAAAAACTGATTTTGTAGCTGGATGGTATCTAGCCCAACCACTACAGTTTGTTTAAACCCCATGTTTGTTACTTAAACCCACATTTTAGTTGATGAACCCTATCACGCAGTGAAGCCCACATTATATTTTTTGCTTGGTAAAATCATGTGAGATATCGTGAAATCAAACCACAATTTCCAGTTGTAGTCTAACCCCCCTTTTTTCACAACAATTTTTAAACTCCAAATATATCGCGCCGTGCCAGTCCTCACCTGTTCCCTTGATGTCTTCCAGGCTGTCCTTCAGCACTTGGATCGCATCTGGATTGCTATTGCGCCGCCCTGCCGAATGTGGATGCCTCAGTTCTGATCGTGCAAAAATGCCCCCGGGGGGGTCCCAAGCAGCGTGGGGGATAGGAAACCAATGTGGGACTAGGATCAACAGTAGCAACGGAAACAGTAACAAATCAGGCTAAACATTATAAGAACCGCAGCAGCAGGAAAGAGTTTGCTTTTGTGTCTTTTGTTGCAAGAAGCAGGGCTATGTCTATTGACCAGGACCTCATACCAGGACCTCCAAGAGAATCTCACAAGATCGTCAAAGAAGGACCTTCTAGAGGATCTTACAAGATCTGCACTCACCACGAAAAGTGAAAGTTGAAAACGGGGGAAAAAAATACGATGTTTCACTTACTGTAGGTTCCAGCCACTTTTTCGTCGAGGTCTGTAAAAGCATTGCGCCTGCCACGAAAAATGAGAAGTCTTGCGCCTGCCTCGGGAGAGGTACACCTTCAAACCCTTCGACGAACGCAGGCTGTACTCTTACCGTAAGAACCCCGCAGTGTAAAGAAACGCTGTTTGGGGATGTTGGGACATAGTCGCCCAAGCATTAGGCATATAGTTGGGATGAACAAATTGGCAGTGGGGATATAATAGGGACATAGTGGGCATAGAATGGGGATATGATACAATGTATATAGCAATATCTATTAATGTCTATTATATCATATGCTATATGGATCTATATGGGCGTGTTTTTTCAAATAGTTAGTACACCCCCGAGACGAGGCCTTCACCTCATCATCCTCCACTGAGCCACTGGGAATGCTGTCGTGTAGAGATTTCCGATCGGACTGTATGATCTGTATGGGATTGTCTCACAAAATTTGGAACCCATTGGAACCCCATTCCATCACATGCTGTAAATTGTCATGTTCCCCACGATCGGAAGCCCAGTCCATCGTACGAAATCGCAGTTTTGAGGCATCCCCAATTTTGAGACAAACTTTGTAGTCAGAGCAACCCCCAAAAAGATAGATGTTTGTCAAAATCGATCAAAATAGTGGCAAACGAAAATCCACCATTCACAGCTGATTTATCCATTCAAACCTCCATTTATAGGGGACTTTCCATTGCCACGTTTGATTTCCCAAAGGGTGTAGATACAACGAACAGCCCTGGAGCAGATACAACGAACAGCCCTGGACTGCATTCAGGCGACTCCAAAGTTGCTTCCAAGTCCGGAGAATGCGGAGTCACCGGCGCTGTCGGTGTCTTGGGACTGGGAAGGCTTGCACCTGAACAACTTTCAGCAATTTTCAGCTTCATGTCTGCATAGTTCCATGATTTTATCATATCGTTTCATCATAGTTTCATCATCTGCCATATGGATATCCCCCAAAATCCCCATGGATATCTCCAAAATATTCCCCAAAGAATGGATGGTTCTCCCCAACGATTTTTCGAAAAGCCTTCCACTCCACCGGCTCGACCGTTGCTGGAGGTGCTTCCCAGGTTCTGCCGACGCGAAGCCTGAGCGTTTGACGCGTGTCTGGTATCGGGAAATTTGTTGAGATTTGAGAAATTCCACAAAACACACACATATTATATATATATATATTTATTTATTTAAGTCATATAAGTTATATAAGTTATAAAAATTGTTTGTAAAGCAATAATAATGTTCCGGCAAGACCCTATGGTTTGCCGCAAGGTTAGAATGGAGTTCGCAGGGCCAGTGTTTGGTATTTACCAGATGACGAACCCTAAACCCTAAAGCCCTAAAGCCCTAAACACTAAAACCCTGAAAACTCTGAATCCGAAAGCAGAAAACACTGCGTATACACAGTATTTTCTGCAATTTCTCTTCTCATGTTCGACGACAGGGAATCCTCGATGTTGCACTCCGGGCAAACCACAGGGTCTGTGCGTAATGTCAGTAAAGCAGTAGGATCCACCATCCCTCAAATCTACCATATACCATAAATGGGTGGTATAAACCATCAAAATATGGGTGGTTTACTATTTCCTGGCTAACATTAATGTGCTTGAAAGAGATGTGAAGTGCCTGAGCCCACTGGTTGGCTGGAATTGGTTGCTACACACATATTATGCTCTTTAGACTGAAACTCCGAGACTCAGTCACCAAGAGTAAGTCCAAAAAGTCCGGTTAAAAAAACAACTTGAACCATCGCTTGATAGTGAGCTGCACATAGGCGGAAACCAAAAACATTGCTTCTCACGACCCAAGAACTTTCTGCCCAGCCTGCATCGATCCATCCATTTTGGCCTGAGCGATAGAGACATCTATGTCCTGGTTTCCAAAGATCATCCGCAAGAGTATAAGTTGATTAAGTTGGCAGTCTAAGATTCATGTAGGGCTACGGGTCAAGGCCCTGGTACCTGGTTTTTCAGACTGTTTTTGCTGGTAAATCATCCTTAAAACCTTTTGGAAGATCCGGGAACATCATACGAATACCATGTACTGGCGACTCCCACACCTTGGACTGGCGTCGAGCCTTTGCCTGCCATTCGGGGAACATGATCCTACAATTGGAGGCTTTGATTTCTAGTTTTACCAGAATGTCAACCCAGAAAGTTAACCCAACTAGTGATGACATATGATTCTATAATAGATTATGATAGTATAACTTAGTACAACCATACATGACCTATGAAACTGGGGAAATTGGTACACAAAAAAACATAGCCATATTCGGCATTGGGGATCATTGGGGCGCCGTTGGAATGGCTGGTAGCTGCTGGAGCCTCAACCCTTTGGAAGGTCAGCTTCACTTTGTGCCTCCGCACGCGCTGAATCAGATTGAAACAGCTACTCTATTTGAACCTTGTTGATCATCGATCCTCATTGATCCTATTGATGTGTTTTCATGTTTTTTCAAATGTGTTTTCATCTATTTCAAATACTTAGGCCATCTTAGGCCCAGTCTTATTTGGAAGCTCGTTGCAAGGTTCCCATCCCTCTTGACCTGGCCGTTGCACGAGTTTTTCCACAGCGCAAAGCTCTTCCGGAGCGCGTTTCAACAGGGCCAGGAGTTCCATCGAGTTTCACGAGTTCATCACCTTTTTGGAGATGATCTTCATCCCGTCCTTTGCGTTCCTGGCGTTTGAAAACGTCACGCACGGATCCGACGGATGATGAGAACGGTTCCGTGAAAAAAGATACTGGGCAAACTTCAACATGACACCTGGATACACTTGGCATGAACTGGGCACGGCCTCGTTCCACACATGCGCCGGGGTCTTAGGCATCAAAGACTGGCAAGGAAGATCAAATGGTGTCTACAGCAAATCATGACTTGAAGGAACTGCGTGTTGCCTCCAGAACTCGCTTCTTCCGGGTAAAACTTTTCCGGTCCTGAAATATCCGCGGCACAACTGTCACATGCGTGGCCGTTCTGGCAGCAATCTTGTGGTTTGTCCAAACTTGGGTATGCCCATAAATGATCATAAATGGCTATTTAGTGCCCTATTTGAATTTTAATTTTAAGACAAACCCAAGTCACTTCCATGGTACGTTGCATTCGATTGGTATCCCTTTGCCACGGGTTGATGGATCGCTACGCCGCTACTTCTCCCATGGCGCACCCAAAGCAATCCCCAGGACGGCGTCTGCTTATCTCTTTCCAACGTCACCTTCCCAGAAGCAATTGGACTGTTTTGAAGGCAAACAATCGGGGAATGTGGAATCATATGTACCTGCAGCCTGCCTCAATCAGCTTTGCTCCATTGTACATCTGGGACTTCCCATCTTCCGAAGTGATCCTGCCACCCCACAGGCTGCAAGCCTAACATGTCCCAGATCCCAACCATTAGCGACACTACAATCACTACGAGGTGCCAAATCATGACAAATGCGCTGGCAAATCCAAGCCAGTATTGCGCTTCATCGCCAGGCGTAGGACTCGCAGGACTGCTTCTTTGGATTCCCCTGCGCATCTATGCGCATCTGCTCCGACTTCACGGAAAGCTACAAATGCAACAACCGTCCGTTGGACATCCTCAAAATGGAACATCAACGAATCCCGGAAATTGGCGTTCAATCAAAAATTGCGAATACTGTTCTTTGAGTTCAGCTGCCCATGTGCGCAAAACACTAAAGCCCCAGCCTGCTCATGCCGCATTCCTTGCAGAAGTGTTTTGCCAACAAACACTCTTGAGGTGCAAATAAACTTGCCACATCCAAAGGATTCCAAGGTGCCACCAAACATGTGGTTTTGTGTCAAAACCCTGGTACCATCTGGTACCCTAGGGAGCCTAAAATAGCTGGGCAATGTACTGTATGATCCGTATGATTATTCCTCAAAATATGGTAATAATAGGTTTTGACCCATCCCCACATACATCCAGACTTCTGTCCTCTCCAACTGAAGCCAAAGGCCCCATTTGCCTGGACCGCATCAAATCTCAACATCTCATCACAGATCGCTTCAGAATTTCTGGTTTGTTGCTTCGGTCGGTGGTTTGACCCCAATAAATTAAGATAAAATTGGTATCTCAAATTTTCAGCTGTGTGTTCAAAACTGAGAAGTCTTTCAAACCACCAACCACTCATCAGTTACACAAGTGGTTTCTGGTGTTTCCTTCTGTTCCAACAGCTCCATCCGCTCGGGAAACTGACATTGGTGGAGCAGGTGTCGTGGGCGGCGGGGGCTGCGTGCCCGGTGGCTCCTGGTTCAGGTGGAGTGGATGGAAGATACTTTGTTTTCCCATCCCATGAAAGAGTGCTTGATTTATTGAGGGTCCGGAATTGTTTTGGGAATTATGGTTTTTCCGTTTTGTTTTTTTAGATCTGTTTTTTTTCTGCCCGTTTTTTGCTATTTGCAGCATTTTGATGCATTTTGGAATTGGAAGCTGCCATTTCAACTGTATTTGCAACATTTTGGAGTTGGAACCTTTCATTTTCCGTTGTGTTTGCAACATTTTGGTGCTCAAATTCTTCATGTTGCATGGTATTTTGCGACTAGGGTTCATTTAAGGTTGATTTACGGTTGTTTTAGGGTCTATTTTGGGTTGGTTTTAGGGTTGGCTTAGGTTCGAGAAGCGAAGAAACAGAGAAGCAGGGAAAAAGAGAAAAGCAAAGAAACAGAAAACAAAGAAACAGGAAAACAGAACTCCAAAAAACTGTCCAAAACGGGAAAAAACTCAAAAAATAACCCTCCATTTTTTGATTAACAGCATTTAACAGCTATCCCATTGATTATTGAATGGCTCAAGTGGCAGAAATTGGTGTTTCACCCGCCTGAGGAGATGGAGGACCTGCTGTGCCCTCAGCAGTCGTCGCGGTCCTCAGTGATACTTCGCTCAGCTGATTGACTCAGTTGGTTTCAATATGTTTCAATGAAAATGGTGATGCGACATATTTGCCACAGTCATCCATGTAAAATGAGGAATATGGAATCCTGAATTGATGGGCATATCAATCCCTATGAGTGGTTTGATGACCATGCCCAAATTAGGGTATGCAATCCAACTTTTGACTCGACTCTCGCATGAACTTAAAGGTCCATAATGACACAGCCCGGGACTCTGGTGGTGGGGTCAGTGCATTTGAAACTATGGCGACTGAATACCGTGAAGGTCAAGACAAGACCAGGGCCAACAATCGGAGCGCCCCAAGAGTTGGTATACGATAAGAACATGCATCATGCACATAATTGTAGTGTCGCAAGATTTAACCCAAAGGGAAGTGGGAACCAAAACAGAAAAGGAAGGGTGAGGAATCGCAAGGCGCGACCAAATGTTCAAGTGCGAAAGTAGGCAACCTCCTTTTTTTTTGCGGGGGGGTTTAAGCACCCCTAGCATTCCTCTTTTGCAGTCTCATGTAATTTGCGAAACGCTGCCTCGCACTATCTTCAGCCACATCATCAAATTGCAAGGAAGGTGGGTTCAAAGGTTTTTGGATTTGCGTGCTCATGACGTTTTTAGGGTTGGCCAAATTTAAAAATCTTTTGAGCTCTAATAAAGTTGCAGCGTTTCTTTGTAAAATGGGGCGTATCTTTAACCCTTGGGCATTAGTCTGATACCCCAATCTCCGCAGCGATGAGCAACCCGAGGTATCAAAAGTCGGCAAAATATGTTTGCCTGATATGTATTTGAGAGTTTGCAAAGCGTTGACAAAAATTAAACACATATATAACAGAAGCATGTTTTTTCCCGGGTGGAAGTGCCTCAGCCTCAACGGAAAAGTAGTTAACATAGATTTACTTCCTTGTCATTGGAGGCATGGTACCCGTGATAACTAAAAAAAAACATAGGAGTTCCAGCCACGAGATGCCCCAGGCGAAAGGTTCCTGTGAGTGTACAGAGTGATCAGGCCACTCCAGGGTCTGTAGCCATGCCCACAGCCGAAATGCAAAATTAGTTCCTTGCAAGTTCGCGTGTGCTCTTTCAATTGGCAGAGCATCTTGTGTCATGCAGCTAGTTGGGACACGATATACATCATGCAAAATAGCCCACGCATCACCAGGCCAAGTTAGTTGAGACGTTCATTTTTTTCCGGCTGTTTAGAACATGTCTAAATCCAACATTTGTCAGTGAAACATGGTAAAACGAACTTGTTTCCCCGGTTGACCCACATTCTTCGCTTTTACAACCCATTCTTCGCTTGCTTTTTGCCTCAAAAATGATTTACCCTCTGGCATTTCATCCTGGTTTGCTGGAAAACCAACCATGATGTTTCCATATGTTGCCATGAAAACCACCATTTGTCCTGGGGGTGAACCATTGCTGAACCCCCCATATGGCCCGCACGGAGTCGGAGGGCGGGGAGAAGCTGCACGGTGTTTGCCCAAGAGCTCCTACCAACAGAACAATTGGGGATTTCATCATGTAAATATATCAACATGTCCCATGGGTCTAATGTCAATCTGAATTGTCGGATTTTGTGGGACTTGGATCATCTTTGATCAACATGGGTATGGGTCAATACCTATAGATACATAAATTTAGTGGGTTATTCACATCCATAAATCCCAGCTATGACTTGGGGTTCACGGCACGGTACCAGGGTTTTGACCCATCCCCATATGTTTTTTCGATTTCAGCGTATGAATCCACGGTTTCGTTTCGTCGCAGCCTCCAACATGGCGTCCATGCGATCCAATCGCCTTACCAAATCCCCGGCGTTGAGGCCCTCGAGCGCCGTCAAATCTCGGTTTTTCGCGGATACCCAACTTGAGGCTGGTAAAACATGGTAAAACCATGGTAAAACCATGGTAAAACATGGTAATAGGGAATACGTAAGTTCAGCTGATGATTATATAAGTTGGTTAGAATTGATTAGAAACCTGTAGAAACCATATCCCATGAGGGTTTATGTTTGGTTTCACCCTGTGAATCGCAAGCAAACTCATCATTTGAGGCAGAACCTCAAACAAAATTGTAGACGAACGAACCAACAGAGCATCCCCGTGACTGGCCATTTTGATTGAAAATCTGCGCTCAAGGTTCGACTTCACCAAGGACTTTGCTTTGCATGAGCCCTTCCACATACCCGTCAGAAAAACCTCAGCTTGACAGCATTTGAAAGATTCAATCGAATATATGATCTGCAAAGCTGAATCTTCAAATGTGGAACAATAATATACCGTTTTGTTCAACTTGCACATGTTTTTGCTGCATTTAGTTCCTTGAACTCTCCGACTGCAGGGCGCAATTCCGGAAAGATTTTTTTCCACATGCACAGTACACCATCACACTCGGTTGCCCGGGTGTGCAATAGGCACACAAAGTAAAGTGTACGCGTTCTTCCAGCAAATTGGTATGCTGGATGATCACGATTGAACTCTGCCTTCATGGCTGAAAACAGCTAGAACTCATCGCCATAGCCTGCAAGGTTGACGCTGTGTCTAATTGACACTAACACCCAAATCCAACACAAACACCGAATGGGTCTGTGTTGTTGTGGAATGTTCGAGTCATTGTCAAAACATATGTTTGATAAATTGTTTCCATCCCACCACATTGTTTTTGCGCCAGTCCTTGGCGATTTGCGCCATTGCTTTCGTTTCCCAAACATCAAACATTTTGCATGGCATTTTTGCGAATGTGTGTAGGTGTGTTGAAACACGTTGGCATTAAGAACCCAGGTCGCCTTCCTCTTCTCCTTCGCCTTCTGCTGTTTCAATTCCCACCTCGCAAGTTTCTCTGGATAGCGTGGTCGTAGCTTAGAACATAGCGTACGAGCACCCTTGGAGTGGAGCCTAGTCAGGCTCCATGTTAACATCACACTTCCGGAAGGCCTGATAACGCTGTGCAACATTTTCCGGCAGTCCGGATTTGGAAACGCCAGCAACACAGCGAGAGGCCCGGATGGCATCATTTCTTGTCGTAGCATGTTTCCCATAACAAAGAGTCTTGACAAAACGGGAAACGCTGCCCTTCACAGAACCACGTTTGCACTTCTTGCACACATATCTACCTTTGGCATCAGGCTTGTTTGGGATATCATGGACAAAACTGTCTTCCTTAGTGGAAGGACCGGGACAAGGAAATGTCATTTTTCCCATCATCTGCTTTTCAGAGCTAACTTTCTCACCGCATTTCTCACAAGAAAAACCTTTGGACTTTGTTGCAACAAATGCATGGGCCTGGTCACCCAAGCATTGCACAGTCCGAAAACGACCACTGTTTGAGAGGCCACAGCTCGCTGGACAATTTCTGCAAAGCCAACGATCTACACCACGAAACACATCATGACGTCGTTGAGACGAGTCTGGATTTTTCTGTTTCTTTTTCTTTGGCACCTTGGAAGCAGCTTCGGAGCTGCTTTGTGGACCTGGGCAGGGAAACTGACGCTTGCCATGCATTTCTTTTTCATTGGCGGCATTTTCGCCACATTTAGTGCATGTGAAAGACCCTTTATTAGATTCAAAAAAGTGACAACGGTCCCCAAGACATGCAGCATTTTTAAACCGAGCACTATTGCTATGTGGCACTACACGGGCATTTCATGCAGTGCCAGCGATTGTCACGTTTGAAGACTTCATGTTTCTCAGCCGAGACAACATGAGCTGGCTGAGTTCCACTGCTTTGAGCCTGTTTCGGATCAGGCTTCGGAGCAGAATTTGCAGTCGGTGTCTCCGTTGCGGCATCATCACAAACCTCAGTTGGCGGGACAGAAGGTTTCCATTTCAAAAAATTTACTTGCTTACATGCCAACTCAACTGGATTTGTTGCTGGAGTAGCACCAGCAGTGATGTCAGCAGAAGCATTGTGGATTTCAACAGCGACGCGCTCATGTAAACAAGCCTCCAGGACCTGGATGGTTTCATCTGCCTTAGTCATCACAGGTCTTCGGTCGAGACCACTGAACCGATGTTTGCCAGGTAGGTTGGGAATACATTGATAACGAGATTGCCGACCAACAACCACATGCGTGCCAATGAGTCTTGCAAGACTGCGGCAAGCATTGGACATTGCTAGCACTTTAGAATACAAATTGTCAGGGGCTACCAACAAAGGAACGGCAGGTTCACCATAAGTCCGAAATTTTCTGGCACGATGCTTTTTCGGAGTTCGTGGCAAGGCTTTACCAGTTACAATTTCAAAATTCACAGCAAGTTCAGCCCAAGAGACACCATCACGGGTGGGACCTTTGGGCCACTGCAAGGTGCGAAGAAATTCCAACAAGTCACGAGCAAAAGCTTCAGGCCAAGGAAAAGTGGTTGTGGACAGCCGGGGCACTTCCGGCGGCAATTTTAACACTAAAAATTCAGGCGACACCTGTGTCGGCCGCGGTTCGGACCCAACATCTTTGTTGGGCGGCCAGCCATCTTCTTTCCACGACCGACGAAGGACATCCAGTAAGTATGATTGCACCAAGACGGCAACCTGCACTCTAGTATGCTGTGGGACTTCAAGGTCAGCGGGCACTAAACCACAGAGTTCCAAGCACGGAGACCAAGGACCAAAATTTTGGCGAAGACTCATGAGCAACGAATGTTTGTTTTTGAGATCAGCAAGCGAAGGACATTCCCAAAAGAAATGAACAGTGTCTTGGTGGTCATGACCACAGGTGCAGGCGGATGTGTCAGCACGACCAGCCTGAAAAAGCCGAGACATAGTCCAGACTGCGTCAACCAAGATACTGCGAAGCAAGCGAAGACAGTGGCTGGAAAGCGCCCCTTTGTCACACATGTGCAAGGTAGCAACACGATCAACACCAGCATTTTGCACACCGTCAAAGTGTTTGTGAAGAGTGAAGGCTTGCTGCCAGCCCCAAATGCGCGAAGCATCCCGAAGATAATGAGCAAACTCTCCAGGAGAAATTTGAACAAGAGACACATTGAGACCAGTGTGAATGCGAACCACCCAAGGAGAAACCCAAGTCCAGTTAAGGCAAGAAACAATTTTCCACAACAAGGTCACCGGACCACGAGGGCGAGCGGTTCTCAACGATGCTCTCTGCCACCAAGTTTCCCAGACATTGGCTATAGCAGGATCCCGAATCAAGCAGCGTTGCAGCGTCAGGAAGCTCTGACACATCTGGGCTTGGAACGGATCAGTCAAATGCGATTGGGTGAAAAGCAACAAGATCGCATGAGCAGAGCGGAAACGCCGATGAAATCCCCACAAGGCCGACACGACGGCACTGCGCAAACGAGACAGCACACCGTCACCAATTGGGCAAGTTTCGAGGCCATAAGTGGCCAAGCTGCAAGCAGCACCAGTGACTAACTGAGCTTTTTCATCTAGACGAAGAGGAGCACAACGAACGCGCAAGGCCGCCTTTCGAGCTTTCTGAAACCTGGAACGCAACACAGTAATGCGAGCAGGACCATAATACAAGGCTTGACAACCCAGATCTTTGGCATGTGTCTTTTGCAAAAGCGGCCGACCAAGAAGCTGCACGGAGGCAAGAGCTTTGCGACCACGACGGGTGGTCGACCATGCAAAACATTTGTTAACGTTGGGCTTTTGGTTGGTCAAAGTGGTGAACTCCTCAGTGACAGTGATGGCGGCCTGAAGGTCACCGGCAGCACGTTCAGCATCAACATTTTGAGTTTCCACAGTGGCATCATCAGCAAAACTCCGTACGCTGACAGCGCACTCATTGGCAACAGCTCTGGACCAAATAGACATTAAGAGATTCATGCCGAAACAAGCAAGAGCATCACCCTGTGGCAAACCACGATTAACGTGATAGGGACGGCCCAAGCCATAAGCACTTTTTAAATACTTTTTGGCACCAGTTATCGCACTCAACCAAGTATCACAAAAATTGCAAGGTAACCCACTTGCCACCAAGAGGTTATACAAAATTTGATGCGGCACACGGTCAAAGGCTTTGGCGAGGTCAAGCGAAAAGCCAACTCTGTGAAAATGACAAAGCCACGCATGCTCAGCTGAAGCAGCTGAGGACCAAGCTGGATCCACACTACGTTTACCACGCCTATAAGCATTTTGGGAATCATGAATCCAGGTTTCCTGCCACGCACACAGATCTTGGGCACGGGCTGCAGCCCAGATGCGATAAACCAAGCAAGCCACCGTGACAGGACGCTGGTCGTCACCAGACTCATCTTTGGGGATGAGGCTGACAATTTGAAGCAGCACCTCATCGGGC
>CAMXCT020002035.1:437427-445755 GCA_947184155.2 Cladocopium goreaui
TATCTATCTATCTATCTATCTATCAAAACCTATCTATCTATCTATCTATCTATCTATCAAAACCTATCTATCTATCTTTCTATCTATCTATCATTATCTATCAGTACCTATCTATCTATCTATCTATCTATCTATAGTATCTGTCTGTCTGTCTGTCTATCTATCTATCTAGCTTTCTATCTATCTATCTGTCTGTCTGTCTGTCTATCTATCTATCGATCTATCTATCTAACTACCTATCTATCTATCTATCAATCCATCCATCCATCCATCCATCCATCCATCTCTCTCTCTCTATCTATCTATCTATCTTTCTATCTTTCTATCTATCGATCTATCTATCTATCTACCCACCTACCTACCTGTCTATCTGTCTGTCTGTCTATCTATCTAACTATCTATCTATCTATCTACCTATTTATCTATCTGTCTATCTTTCTTACTATGTATCTATCTATCTGTCTATCTATGTATCTATCTTTCCTTCTTTCTATCTATCTCTCTCTCTCTCTCCATCCATCCATCCATCCGTCCGTCCGTCCGTCCATCCATCCATCCGTCCGTCCGTCCGTCCATCCATCCATCCATCCATCCACCCATCCATCCATCCATCCATCTCTCTCTCTCTCTCTATCTCTCTCTCTCTATTTCTATCTCTATCTATCTTCCTATCTATCTATCTATCTGTCTTTCTTTCTATCTATGAATCTATCCATCTACCCATCTATCAATCCATCTATCCATCTATCCATCTATCCACCTATCCACCTATCCACCTATCCATCTATCCGTCTATCTACCTGTCTCTCTCTCTCATATTTGTATCCACCTATCCATATATCCATCTATCTACCTCTCTCTCTCTCATATATGATCTGTATGTATGTGCAGTGATGTGGCAGCAAATGACTCGTCACTGAAAGTGTGTCCAGAAACATTTATTTTTTAGCAAGCTCTTCACTTTGGCCACATTTGCATCGCAGCGCTTTCCACGCCTTTGGGCGCTCAACTTTCGCAATGCCAACGCTGTCCGTCCTTGCCTGCCTTTTCTTTCCACATCTCATATCTTGAACAAAGCTCTCCCTCGAACCCAACCAAGCGGCAACATTTTGGGGCCCCTTCCACGACGGGATTTCGGGTAAAACATGTCAACCCCCCTGCGCCCGGAAGTATGTTCTGAGAAATGTCCAATGTGAGCGGCCACTTCATGCAAAGCAAGATGACTATCCCACGCGGCGTTTGTACTTTGAACGATGTAAGGATGTCACATGTTCTTCGCACGCCCTCAGTTTCAATTCTCCGAAGGCACACAGACGTCACACATCCAAAACTAGCGAAGGGAGAATTACGGGGGGCGACGGGTTCTGCTCTTTAGGACTTTAGGGGATGGCTTACCAGCTACTGTTCTGAACAAACCAAGACGTTGCAACAAGGAACAACATGACGGAAAACGATGCTGAAGCAAGAAAGCGTCAATGAAGAAATGATCTGGGCAATCAACCTTTTCAGATTGGTGTAGGTTGGACGTTCAATGTCCAAGTTCCTGCGGCAAATGTCGTAAAGCGCCTCATTGTCCTTACAACAAAATGACGGGGCACGCCAAACGAACTTCCAAGATATGGCAATTCCCTTTGGACATGCCACTTGAAAACTTTCGACGGTGGAATACACTTGTTCGAAACCAGTTTATTTCTATGGTCTAGAGGGCCACTTCTCTCGCTAGATGCCAGTTATGCTGAACAAGCTGCGTACATGATAGTCACATCGGTGTGCTCCAGCAAAGAGTGCACACACCTTGCATGAAATCAGACGCTGCATCCCATCAAACGGTAAATCCAAACCCCAAATTTCGCCAATTTGAAGGAGCAAAAGTACGGGCTAGGATTAAACTGATTCAAACCTTTAAGAAAAAAATCACGACCCAATTTGCTAGGCAGTGTCTAGAGACAGCACGGTATTGTAGGGCTCGACAACTGCGGTGGCCACCTGTGGGCAGCACCACACAGTGAAGGAGATCTTGCTTTTTTTGCCATAATCAACGGAGAGCCTCTCCAGCATGAGGCAGCCCAAGCCGGATCCAGTGCCACCACCGCAAGCGTTGTACACGCAGAACCCTTGCAATCCTTCGTTTGCTGCAGCAAAGGAAGTGAAATCATCACGTACGAGCGAAACCACGCGAACGGACATCTTTACTGCTCAGTCTCCTCTGGCTTGCCTTACACCATGTTTTTATTGAAAACCTTGTCCTACTTTATGACCCTGCTCCTTCTTTTTGCTTTGTTTCCCTTGTTTCTTGCGTCCCTTCCTGTTCTTCGCTTTCCGCTGCCTCTTCTCGCCTGCTCTTACCTGTCCATTCTCTGACTTTTCTTCCGTGAGTTTTACCTTCGAATTTTCGCCCCACCTGCCGCATGAGGGCCTCTAGATTTCAACAGAGGTGTAACTCCTTCTCCTTCTCCTCTTCCTCCTCTTCTCTCCTCCTCTCTTCTCCTCTCTTCTCCTCCGCATCAGGCAGAATGCCACAAAGAATGACAGATAGAATGTTTGAATATTATATATATATATATAACATAAATACATGTATAAATATATATTCTATAGATTCTAGATGATATATCAGAAACTATGTCGGAATAAATTGCCAGGCGGGCGGCGGGATTGCTCGAAATAAAGTAATTCCCCACATCTTTGTGTGGGGTTCTTGTTTTTGATTCTGTATCCCGCCTCCTCCGCCTCTCCTCCTCCTCCTCCGCCCATCTCCGCCCCCTCCTCCGCTTTGGCACACACCATCTTTCACACATAACTTTGTCACACACCATCTTTCACACACCATCGTTGCCACACCATCTTTGTCACACACCATCTTTCACACACCATCTTTGTCACACACCATCTTTGTCACACCATCTTTGTCACACACCATCTTTCACACACACCATCTTTGTCAACCACCATCTTTCACACACACCATCTTTCACACACCATCTTTCACACACCATCTTTGTCAACCACCATCTTTCACACACCATCTTTCACACACCATCCTTGTCGACCACCATCTTCCACACACTATCTTTCACACACCATCTTTCACACACCATCTTTGTCAACCACCATCTTTCACATACCATCTTTCACACACCATCTTTTTCAAAAACCATCTTTCACACACCATCTTTCACACACCATCTTTGTCACCACAATCTTTGTCACCACAATCTTTCACACACCTTTTTTGTCAACCACCATCTTTCACACACCATCTTTGTCACCACAATCTTTCACACACCGGCCTTTGTCAACTACCATACCTTCGTGGCACTACCACCTTTGTCAACTACCATCTTTGTCAACTACCATCTTTGTGGCAGGCGTGGCACTTGGTGACATCCACCTTCGTTTCGCATGGCAAGCGTGGCACTTGGTGACATCCACCTTCGTTTCGCATGGCAAGCGTGGCACTTGGTGACATCCACCTTCGTTTCGCATGGCAAGCGTGGCACTTGGTGACATCCACCTTCGTTTTGCGTGGCAGGCGGGGCACTTATAGCACTGGGCTGGCTCTGGTGGCTCTGGTGGCTGGCACCACTTTGTCACACACCACCTTTCGCACACAACTTTGTCACACACCATCTTTGACACACCATCTTTGACACACCCTCTTTCACACTCCATCTTTGTAACACACCATCTTTCACACACTATCTTTCACACACCATCTTGTACCCAACTTTGTCACACACCATCTTTGACACACCATCTTTCACACACCACTTCGTCACACACCACTTTGTCTCACACCATCTTTCACACACAACTTTGTCACACACCATCTTTGACACACCACTTTGTCACACACCATCTTTCACAGCCATCTTTGACACACCCTCTTTCACACTCCATCTTTGTAACACACCATCTTTCACACACTATCTTTCACACACCATCTTGTACACCCAACTTTGTCACACACCATCTTTGACACACCATCTTTCACACACCACTTCGTCACACACCACTTTGTCTCACACCATCTTTCACACACAACTTTGTCACACACCATCTTTCACAGCCATCTTTGACACACCCGCTTTCACACTCCATCTTTGTAACACACCATCTTTCACACACTATCTTTCACACACCATCTTGTACACCCAACTTTGTCACACACCATCTTTGACACACCATCTTTCACACACCACTTCGTCACACACCACTTTGTCTCACACCATCTTTCACACACAACTTTGTCACACACCATCTTTGACACACCACTTTGTCACACACCATCTTTCACAGCCATCTTTGACACACCCTCTTTCACACTCCATCTTTGTAACACACCATCTTTCACACACTATCTTTCACACACCATCTTGTACACCCAACTTTGTCACACACCATCTTTCACACACCACTTCGTCACACACCACTTTGTCTCACACCATCTTTCACCACACCACCTTCCACACACCATCTTTCACCACACCATCCTTCACACACCACTTTGTCACACACCATCGTTCACCACACCATCTTTCGCACACAGCTTTGTCACACACCATCTTCCACATACAACTTTGTCACACACAACTTTGTTTTACTTGTCGGTCCTCCACCACATCCTTTGTCTTTCCTTCAGGTGCTCATTATTGGAAGAAGTTGCCTTGTGGGGCTATCCGGCCCTTTAATTGGATTTTTTTTCTGACATCCATACCCCAAACACCCATATGTTTCAATGTACAACATTTTTGTCTAGCGCTGCATTCCCCTGACATTTTTTGAGGCAACCCGCCAGGAAAGGTTTACATCAAAAGTCCACCTGCTACCAGAACAAACATTACTACTGGTCACGGGCGGAACTTGCCTGAGACCGGTACAAAGATGGAACCACCGCAACAAAGTAAAATTCCTAAGCACTTTGAAGGGGCCTGTGCAATTGTCTGCCAACTTGCGGATTCTGTCCAACACAAGATCCACAATCTCCTTCCCGATGGTGTAGTGCCCCCTGCAAAAATAAAGGCAATAAGAGACATAGGAAGAGGAGGAAGAGGTGGGAGGAGTAGTGGTGCTGGTGGTGGTGGCACTAATACTACTAGTACTAGTACTAGGTACTACTAGGTACTACTAGGCACTACTAGGCACTACTAGGCACTACTAGGCACTACTAGCTACTACTAGCTACTACTAGCTACTACTAGCTACTACTAGCTACTACTAGCTACTACTCCTCGCTCCTACCTCCTTACTCCTTACTACTTACTACTTACTACTTACTACTTACTACTTACTACTTACTACTTACTACTTACGACTTACGACTTACGACTTACGACTTACGATTACTACGACTACTACGACTATACTACGACTACTACGACTACTACGACTATACTACGACTACTACGACTACTACGACTACGACGACGACTACTACTACTACTACTGCTACTACTATACTACTACTACTACTACTACGACGACGACGACGACGACGGCTACGACTGCTACGACTACGGTGACTACGACGACTACGACGACTACGACGACTACGACGACTACGACGACTACGACTACGACGACTACGACGACTATACGACTACGACGACTACGACAACTACGACGACTACGACGACTACGACGACTACGACAACTACGACGACTACGCCGACTACGACGACTACGACGACTACGACGACTACGACGACGACTACGACTACGACTACGACGACTACGACGACTACGACGACTACAACGACTACGACGACTACGACGACTATGACGACTACGACGACTACGACGACTACGACGACTACGACGACTACGACGACTACTACCACTACTACCACTACTACCACTACTACCACTACTACCACTACTACCACTACTACCACTACTACCACTACCACTACCTCTACCACTACCTCTACCACTACCACTACCTCTACCACTACCACTACCTCTACTACTATACCTCTACTACTATACCTCTACTACTATACCTCTACTACTATACCTCTACTACTACCTCTACTACTACCTCTACTACTACCTCTACTACTACCTACTACTACTTCCTACTACTACTACCTACTACTACTACCTACTACTACTACCTACTACTACTACCTACTACTACTACCTACTACTACTACCTACCACTACTACCTACTACTACTACCTACTACTACTACCTACTACTACTACCTACTACTACTACTACTACCTACTACTACTACTACTACCTACTACTACTACCTACTACTACTACCTACTACTACTACCTACTACTACCTACTACTACCTACTACTACCTACTACTACCTACTACTACCTACTACTACCTACTACTACCTACTACTACCTACTACTACCTACTACTACCTACTACTACCTCCTACTACCTACTACTACCTACTACTACCTACTACTACCTACTACTACCTACTACTACCTACTACTACCTACTACTACCTACTACTACCTACTACTACCTACTAATACCTACTACTACCTACTACTACCTACTACTACCTACTACTACCTACTACTACCTACTACTACCTACTACTACCTACTACTACCTACTACTACCTACTACTACCTACTACTACCTACTACTACAACTACAACTACTACGACGACGACTACGACGACGACGACGACTACGACGACTACGTCGACGACGACGACGACTACTACTACTACCACTACCACTACCACTACCACTACCGCTACCCCTACCACTACCACTACCACTACCACTACCACTACCACTACCACTACGACTACGACTACGACTACGACTACGACTACGACTACGACTACGACTACGACTACTACTACTACTACTACGACTACTACTACTTACTACTTTCTACTTTCTACTTTCTACTTTCTACTTTCTACTTTCTACTTTCTACTTTCTACTTTCTACTTTCTACTTTCGACTTTCGACTTTCGACTTTCGACTTTCGACTTTCTACTTTCTACTTTCTACTTTCTACTTTCTACTTTCTACTTTCTACTTTCTACTTTCTACTTTCTACTTTCTACTTTCTACTTGCCACTTGCCACTTACCACTTGCCACTTACCACTTACCACTTAACACTTACCACTTACCACTTTCCACTTACCACTTTCCACCTTCCACTTACCACTTTCCACTTACCACTTACCACTTACCACTCACCACTTACCACTGACCACTCACCACTTACCACTTTCCACTTTCAACTTACCACTTACCACCACCACCAGCACTACTACTTCTACTACTTCTACTACTTCTACTACTTCTACTACTTCTACTACTTCTACTACTACCTGCTACTACCTGCTACTACTACTACGGCTACTACTACTACTACTACAACTACTTACCCTACTACTAACTACTACTACTACTAACTACTACTACTACTACTACTACCTACTACTACTACCTACTACTACTACCTACTACTACTACCTACTACTACTACCTACTACTACTACCTACTACTACCACCTACTACTACCACCTACTACTACCACCTACTACTACCACCTACTACTACCACCTACTACTACCTACTACTACTACCTACTACTACTACCTACTACTACTACCTACTACTACTACCTACTACTACTCCCTACTACTACTACCTACTACTACTACCTACTACTACTACCTACTACTACTACCTACTACTACTACCTACTACTACTACCTACTACTACTACCTACTACTACTACCTACTACTACTACCTACTACTACTACCTACTACTACTACCTCCTACTACTACCTCCTACTACTACTACCTACTACTACTACCTACTACTACTACCTACTACTACTACCTACTACTACTACCTACTACTACTACCTACTACTACTACCTACTACTACTACCTACTACTACTACCTACTACTACTACCTACTACTACTACCTACTACTACCACCTACTACTACCACCTACTACTACCACCTACTACTACCACCTACTACTACCACCTACTACTACCACCTACTACTACCACCTACTACTACCTACTACTACTACCTACTACTACTACCTACTACTACTACCTACTACTACTACCTACTACTACTACCTACTACTACTACCTACTACTACCTACTACCTACGACCTACGACCTACGACCTACTACGACCTACTACTACTACTACTGCTACTACACTACTACTACTACTACTACTACTACTACTACTACTACTACTACTACTACTACCTACTACTACTACCTACTACTACTACTACCTACTACTACTACCTACTACTACTACCCTACTACTACTACCCTACTACTACTAC
>CAMXCT020002035.1:445855-498761 GCA_947184155.2 Cladocopium goreaui
CTGCTGCTGCTGCTGCTGGTAGTAATAGTAGTAGCAGCAGTAGTAGTAGTTTCTGTTGTTGTTGTAGAACTGGTAGTAGAAGTGGTAGTAGAAGTGGTGGTAGAAGTGGTAGTAGTTAGTAGCACGTAGTTGTAGGTAGTTGTAGGTAGATAGTAGTTGTAGATAGTAGTTGTAGATTGTAGATAGTGTGGAAGTAGGTAAAAAATAGTAGGTAAAGTACTACTGTAGATAAGAGTAAAAAATAAGAGTAGATAGTAGGTGTGCAACCTAGTGAGGTTGTGGTTGGTGTTGGCGGCGTGGTTGATGTCGTTGGTGTTTTTGGATGTCGCTGGCGTCGTCGGCCGTTGGTGTTGTGGGTGACGTCGGTGGTCGGTGTTGTTGGCGCTGTCGGTGTTGTCGGTGCTGTCGGTGTTGTTGTTGGTGTTGTTGTTGTTGTTGCTGCTGGTGGCGGTGGTGTCGGCGTTGTTGTTGTTTTTGTGATGTCGGTGTCGGTGTCGGCGTTGTTGATGTTGATGTTGGTGTTGATGTTGATGTTGTCGTTGTCGTTGTGTTTTTTTGGTTGTTGTTGTTGTTGTTGCTGTTGATGTGGCTGTTGTCGTTGTCATTGTTCTTGCTCTTGCTCTTGCTCTTGCTCTTTTTGTCGCTGCTATTGGTTGTCGGTGGTGTCCGTGTTGGAGATGGGGTTGGTGCTAGCGTTGGTGGTGGTGGCGGTGGCGGTGGTGTTGGTGGTGGTGGTCGTCGTGGTGGCATTGTTTCTTGTTTTGCTAGTGTTATCTTTGTCGCTGTTAACTTGTTATTGCTGTCTTTGTTGTTATGGTGGTTGTTTTTACTGTTGTTGCTGCTGCTGTTGCTGCTGCGATGGACTGCTGACAGCGTCAAAAGGCAGATACCAGGTTCCAAAAATGCTACACGCCTAAAAATGCAGACCTTGCCTGGCAAAGTTATTGGCCGCATCCTCCTTTCCCGAAATCAATTGCTCAGGGTGGAAAAGTTGGCGATAGGTGCCAGTGCGAACTTCGTCCACCACCTGGGGTGCCCGAAAAATCTTTGGGGGTATGCGGTATGCTGGTGGATTCTGGAAAACATGTAGAAAAATAAATGCCAACTTTGAAAAACGCCCTGCTGAGACACAATCAAAAAAGCTGAACCCCCCACAGCCAATACGAGGAACAGTTGGCTCCAGGTCAACCATGACGCATCTGGGTACATGCTTTCCAGCACCCGTCTCTGAGAAGAACCTGGCTGCTGCCATCGAACGGCCACCATCATGGCACAAAAAGGTATAAACAAGAAGCGCTCCAATTTTTGCCTCTATCTGCCTGCCTCTCCCTGCCTCTGCCTCCTCTTGCCTCTGCCTCTCCCTGCCTCTACCTGGCCGTGCCCTGCCTCTGCCTCTTGTCTCTGCCTCTGCCTGCCTGCCTCTGCCTGCCTCTTGCATACAAATCTTTCACATCTACACGAAGGCCGGGACCCAACCATAATTCCCTCCACTTCAACCTCTTGCAAAGCCGTAACTAAAAACACCAGATGGCCCGTGCAGGCGCCAGTCACCATCACCGGCACCGCTCCCTATTTTCACGAAAAGAAACGCAACAGCAGATTGGCCAAGCAACGTGTTGAAAGCATCATCACCTCCCCCAATTGTCTTGTCAGACGGCATCTGACCATCAGGCTGAATACCATGTTCCAGGCAAAAGAGTTCCCAGCAGGCATTGCCAATCTGCACACCTGACCGTCAGAGCTTCCATTCTAGCCCAGCTCTCGGCCACAGCACACGCAACATTGGCTGCGTACTTAATGTTCTTCACAGATAGCAACTGATGTCAATAGTGAAAAGGACTGCCCACTGATGGCAAAGTAACGTCAGCAATGCAAGCAGTGAACCGTAGACATGAACATGCTGACGTACAAGCACATGTATATAATTGTTAGAATTCAGGATTATCATGAATTATCATGGTTTACCCCTAACTTGCAGGACCTTTGCACTTTCTTGCAGGCAAGTCCTTCAGCAAGGGGGCCACATACAGTGCAGGGGAGTAGCTCGCGGGAAGTAGCGATCTGTGTACAAAGATGCTTGAAATAACTCAGAAGATCTCTCTACAAGGGCCTTTACAAGAACACGCAAGATCTGAATACAAAAATGTGCTTTAAATGAACTAAGAGGACTCACAATATCTTTACACAAGGACCGCTTTCAAGAACTCGCAGAATCTTTGCACAAGGGTCGCCACAAGCCTCTGTACAATTGTCCTTCAAGGTGAATGACAACCTCCGTGCCACGAAACATGAACTTGAGGCATCCGAAGTACTGCGCCGGCCACACAAAAATGATCAGCAGGCACGGAATCCAAAAGTGACGACAACCTCACACAACGACCAATTTGAAACTTTCAAAACAAAGTTCAAAATTTTCATGAGGAAGAAATATTGTAACTTTTGCTGCTGTCTGAGCCATGCTGCGCACCCTCCTCGCTGTTCCACTGCTATGGGCAACACATGCTACACAAACACTCTGGGGAAAGCCTCAAATTCGGCGATGTCAGTTTCAAGTCTTAATTTCGTGTCTGCATACGCTGATGGTTGCCCGTTCTGTTCTTTTGCTGTGTTGGTTCCTCACGGGCTTGTGTTCTCGAAAATAGCATGTTTGAAAAAAGGCATTTTGCTGTGCGAAAAAAAAGAATAAAAAATGCAACAGATTTAATCTATGACCTCTGACCAGTCAGCTGTGTCGATATTCGGGTGTAGTGTTTGGGTCTGGCTCTGTGGCTTTCCTTGATTCATTGTACCGCATACTGCTCACGACTGTTCCACTCAAACCGGAGTCAAGGCGAGAGCCAGCATCAGTAACCCGATCCTCTGAGCGACTAGCTTGGTGTCCGACAGTAATTGTGACATATGTTTTCTTCTCTTGAAGTTTGTCGACAGGGATGCATTCCTTTTCGTGCTCTGATTGGAAGCCAGCATGAAGTTAGCATTTTGATTTTGGAGCACTTCTGGAAGCTATGTACAGCTGGTCCAGGTCTGCTTTTGCACTTTTTTTGCATGTCTTCTGCATTTTCGTAGATGTTTTGGCATTTACCTAAAGGTTTTCTGCATTTTTTTTTGCAAAACTCATATTTGTCTAGCTGGTCCAAATCGGTGCTGGATTGCTTTTCGCACGTTTTTGGCATGCTTGCTCAGCTGGTCCAAGTGGGTTATGCACTTTTGCCCACGTTTGTTGCATTTTACCTGGCTTTACCTAAGCCTTTTGCAACTTTGTTGCCACACTCGTGCTTGTCCAGCGGGTGCAGCTCA
Organism: Cladocopium goreaui; assembly: GCA_947184155.2. NCBI lineage: Eukaryota > Dinophyceae > Suessiales > Symbiodiniaceae > Cladocopium > Cladocopium goreaui. Next base: position 449,153 of record CAMXCT020002035.1, read on the forward strand.
TTTTCCCTAGGGTTTTTGCAAAACTTATGTTGGTCCAGCTGGCCCCGGTCTGTTTTTAATAGGCTAGGCGTTTCGCGTTTTTTACATTCCAAGGGAAAGAACTTGCGCTAAACTCATGTTGGTTCAGCTGGTCCAACTCGGTTTTTGCATTTTTTTGCACGCTACCTGGTTGGCTACCCTTGCTTGTTTGGCAAAACGTCTGTCTGTTTCTGTTTTTTCCGCATCTTTGGAGGTTACCTTCTATTTTTTGTTCAAACCCTGGTTGAACATTTGGGGTCCAGCTGGCCTTTGGCCCCATCTGACGCGCGCACTTCCTGGCGCACTTCCTGGCGCATTTTGTTTTGCGCCAAAATCTCGGACTGCGTCAGCAAGCCCAAGTTCCCCCACCACCCAACCCATTCTGCCTGTGGTATGCCTGACCCGCTACTGTTTTGGGAGCGCAAGAGAAAGTAGAAGTCAAACTCCTGACTTGTGGACAGAAGGATCAAAGTGCCCAAAAAGGTAGAAAAGTCGCGAAACACTATGTTGTTCCAATGTTTTGTGGCACCGGACGGTCGAAAAATAGACTCGCTAAAGCGGCGGGTGCGGGGCCATCTGGCAGGATGGGAGATCAAAAATCAAAACGTCAAAAACACCTCAGCCTCGGAGCACTCTTGGAAGCTCAGCTGCGCAAAATGTACACGCCGTTGCGGCGCGAAAGTAATAAATTTGTCCAGTCCAAAACACTTCAACGCCGCAGCGCTTTTTGAAGTTGAGTCGTTGAAAAAGTGCGCGCGGCTGCGGCGCGAAGCACATGTCGAAGTTAAAACGGTAAAATCACCTCATTGCCGGAGCACATTTGAACGTGGAGCTGTTGAGAAATTGCAAGCGGCTTTGGCACGAAGCACATTTTGAAGCCAAAATGCTGAAAACACCTGAGTTTCGAAGCATTTTTGGAAGTTGAGCTCTTCAAAAAGCGCACGCGGCTGTGGTGCGAAGCACATCTCGAAGTCAAAATGTCTGCAAAAACACCATGTTCGCATCACTTTTGGATGTTGGACCTTCAGTTTGCGCGGCAGGCGCAATGAATTCCGCACCTTCACAAACGTGTGGGTTTTGCAGCAGCCCCAAGAACGACGGCAGGCGTGGGACGTTTGAGGAGGATTTGCAAAGATGCACGTCGCATGGCAGGCACAATACAAGAGACATCTCTATCAGACATGTTCAGGGGTCAGGACGCTGATTTTCTGAGACATTGCTTTTCAGGTTTGCTAAGATGACTTTACATGACCACGTGCATCACTTCGTATGACCTGGCGTCACTTCTTCGTGGCAGGCGCAATATACTTTGGGATATGGGATGGAAAAATCACAAAACGCACTGGCACGAAGCCGCCAGCTCTGCACTCAACTTTTCTTTTTTGAAGGAAGCCTCGCAGAATTACTTCGTTTTCTATATTGTCAACTTCGAATTTTTGAGGAAGCCTCGCAGACTTGCTTCGTTTCTGATGCCTTGCAGAATTGCTTCGTTTCTGATGCTGTTAGTTTCGAATTTTTGAGGAGGTCCCGCAGCATTTCTTTGTTTTAGAGCTGTGACCTTCCATGTCTTGAGGATGTCTCACAGAATTGCAGAATTGCTTCCTTTCAGATAGCTAGATAGATAGATGGATGGATAGATAGATAGATAGGTAGATAGATAAACAGATGGAAAGACAGAGAAAGAGATGGAGATAGAGATAGAGATAGAAATCGAAAGATATGGAAAGCTAGGTAGAGAGATAGAGAGAGATAGATAGAGAGAGAGAGAGATAGACAGATAGATAGGGAGATAGATAGAAAGAAAGAGAGAGAGAGGCTCAGAGCCTCAACCACCTTTCTGGCCATCCATGCATCACAACAACTCACCTCTCCTACAGGTGTTCCTATCTTTGAAACTTCCGCCACCGCCTTGTGCGGTACTACTAGTAGAGGAAAGTCGCTCAGGTGGTATGTTTGAGATACATGGATAGCACAGGCACAATGCTAGAGCTCAACCTCCAATAACCAAGGCTGAGGAGGAAGAAACACGACATGTAAAACCATCACCAGCAACATTCAGCTTCTCTTGGAAAGTTGTTTCTACTGACTACCACTTGGAATGGAAGATGCAAGGGAATTGTGAAAAACAACCATGAAAAAGAACCTATCCAACTTCTTCCTTTCAACAATGCATTATACATCCCATAAATGGCTTGCAATATGTGGTGCGTTTGCCTTTTTAGTGCTCTTGACGCTGCAATTTTGATTTGAGTTCTTTTTTGCATTTTATCCACAATCTTCAAAACTCTCAAGTTCTAGGGAGTCAAAAATCCCAATAAAAGTCTGTTGTTCTTTGACCATGTGCGTATGCACCCAGCCACACCTCCCTGGCCGATGTGAATGCAAATCGCCTCACGCATGGCTTCGAAGAGGAAAGGCTTGAAAGCACAAGCGGACAGTGACGGAAGCACACCGTGTGATGTGGGAGCCTCAGGCACAATCCTTGAGCCCAAACATACAAGGACGGTGCGCAACAAGGGTGAAAGCCTGAAGCCTTGGGCACTTGCTATTTCCAAAGAGCATCTTGACGCAACCAAGATGAATCCAAAACAGAGGTGTCAGCGGAATGACGTCTTCACAGGTAGATGCACGTACAGATGTCATTGGAACAGAGAAGGTATTCACAAGATCTGCTGCGTTTCCTCCAAGCCAGCCTCATTCGGACCAATCAGTGTATAGGAGAGACCAGTCTGCCAACCAAATTTCGGACACATACGCACACATGCTTCTATATTTTTCAACCCTTGCTTGTCCGATGCTTCATGTCAGCGCACCATCGCTGCCAAGCTGGTGACTGGAGCGCTGCCCTGAAGTAAGCAGACCTAAGACTCATGACACCACAGAAAAGGTGTGAACAAATGTGAAAAATGGTTTCCAACACCAAGCCATTATGATGCCATGGGGCGTGTTTTTGTTGAGAGCCGGCAGGAAACAAAGATTTGTGTCAAGCTGCAATGCTCTCAATCCAATTTGGGTGGCAACTTTGGGTCAAGCGCCTTTGGCAGCAAAGCTGGCTACTTATCCCTGGGTGCCCGCACCACCAGAAGGCGCGCGGCCGGCCTCAGGAGGCATCATAAATGGAGCTCGCCGAGCGAAACCAAACGAGCAACAGATGCATGGCGGTAGTAGTGGTGGCAATGGTTATCTTAGTGGTGGTACTGTAACTTGGTCGTCGTCGTACGGGTAGATGTAGCAGGAGCAGCAGCAGCGTGGCTGCTGCTACTACTACTTCTACTGCCACCACCACTGTTCTACTCCCCACTACTACGACGACGACTCCTACTACTCTTACTCCTACTCATTCCTACTCCTACTCCTACTAAGACAACTTCACACAGCCCATTTATTATTCGCATGCTTGGTTGGTGAAACGATTCGTTTAACCAGTTTTTTCCCACATCATTGCATGGGGGTCCTGCTTTTCCATTCTGCACCCGGCCGAGTCCTCTCCTCCTGCTCCTCCGCCTACTCCTCCTCCGCCTCCACCAACTTTGTCACATACAACATTGTCACATACATACACTTTTGTCACAAAGTTGTCACACGCAAACACAAACAAGCAAGCAAGCAAACAAAGTATCACCCACATTCACCCACAACATTGCCGCACACGCTGTCACACACACAACATTGTCACGCACAACCTTGTTACACGTAACCTTGTCACACACACACACTCACACACTTGCTCAGAAACATCTTATCGAATTACTGATGTGGAATGCATCGTACGTGCAAAAAACACTCCAGTAAACCTGACAGGAGATGGTGAATGACCAGGCGTGAGAAACAGTGTAGAAGAATTCTGCCGCTGAAACTGTAACAACGTAGTGGACAGCGTGTTCAACAGTTAAAAACTATCTGCAGGTACACAACTGGGCGTCCCCAGTTGCTTCCCCTTCAGTGACATAGCTTCGTTGGGCAAGGTAGTCACTGAAGGCCTTGCCCCCCTGCTTTTGTTGGAAAATCAAATGAAAAAGCCAAAAAGGCAATGTCAAATTGGAAACCCATTGAAGCACATCATCAAGCAAGTTAGAAGTTTTACATCTTTTCAGATGGTCCACACACACACCCTCCCGCAGGAGGGTGGGACATTAAGGTCCCGACAATGAGATGAAAATGAAGAGGAAGGGAAATGAAGATGAGGTGAAGATGACAATGAGATGAAAGTTACTTAACCAGGACGCAAAGAGGGGAACGCAAAAGAAGAGGGAAAGAGCAAACACCAACACATGAAACCTAGCCCAGAACGGGCAACCCTGGAAAGGCAAGGGAAAAGAAAAGCGGAGGCCGACGGAAAACGGAACAAGACCAGCGGAGGAGGGGGAGGACAGAAGCGCCTGAACCAACCTGACACGGCGAAAACCTACAACAACCTCAGCACGCAACGGGCCAAACCTACCTGGAGAGAGGAGAACGCAAGAACACATGAAATAGGGACCCATGGGGAACTAGTCAATGACATGATGCATCCACAACGCATGCAAAATTCGTGAAAAGGCTCAAAGGCCCTCGGCTTTCAAGTCACAACCCTCTGGACGGCTTACGTGTTCAACCCCTGAATTAGGTGCACAATTTCAACCTCACCGAGAAACCAAAAAAGGAAGTGGCCAAACCTGGAAAGCATGTCCTGTAGCCTTCACATGGTAACATGTCATGTGAAAATGTCGAGCTCCGTACTCTCTTGGGCATCATTGAAAAACGGATGTTGTCGCGGCTTCCAGCTATGCAGAACATGGTGAAAATGGAAAAGGCGATGCCCAGTACTGCGGCAAGCAGTTTCAACACTCACTCGACCGACAGAGTGAAACCTGAAAAGTGAACGGCTGTTTCACTTTACTTAGACGAATTACTAATTCAAAAGTGTAAATTCAGAGATCGTTTTACTGTCAATTGTTAGCCTAGAAAGGCTTTCCCCGAAGGGCTCATACCACCTTGTCGGAGTTCGGCATGAGTGACACACTTGCTCAGAAACATCTTATCGAATTACTGATGTGGAATGCATCGTACGTGCAAAAAACACTCCAGTAAACCTGACAGGAGATGGTGAATGACCAGGCGTGAGAAACAGTGTAGAAGAATTCTGCCGCTGAAACTGCAACAACGTAGTGGACAGCGTGTTCAACAGTTAAAAACTATCTGCAGGTACACAACTGGGCGTCCCCAGTTGCTTCCCCTTCAGTGACATAGCTTCGTTGGGCAAGGTAGTCACTGAAGGCCTTGCCCCCCTGCTGTTGTTGGAAAATCAAATGAAAAAGCCAAAAAGGCAATGTCAAATTGGAAAACCATTGAAGCACATCATCAAGCAAGTTAAAGTTTTACATCTTTTCAGATGGTCCACACACACACGCGCGCGCGCACAATGTCCACACGCACACAACATTGCCACACACACACACAACTCTGCGTGCACACAGCATTGTCAGATACAACTCTCTGACAAGCAACTTTGTCACCCGCAACAGTGTCACAAACACAACTTTGTCACCCATAACAATCTCACACACACAGCATTGTCACCAACAACTGTATCACACACACAAGCGTGGCACTTTTGGCACTGGGCTGGCTGGGATGGAGGGCGTTGGTCTGCCTTGGTCTGAATTGACGCCGGCTGCTTTTGCGCGGGCATTTACAACACTCAGCTCACTGGCATCGGTCTAGACCACCGGATTACATGGTGGGATAGATTCAAGCCTCTGGCTGGCCAAATTGATAGTTGATCTCCTTGCTTCCATGCAATGTCAGGTCATGTTCTGCCAGGATTACCGGATTCCACGGTGGTATATTTAAATTCTTCCTGAAAATATGTTGGCCTGATGGCGGGGCACCTTCCACTATCACGCGTGGCACTCCTGGCTTTGTCTGGTGTCTAACCCTGTCAAACATTATCACACACACACAAACACACAACAACTACAGTATCATCCTGTCGAATACTACCAACGAATATCCTGCGCGATGCCTGTCACACACACACACGAATCTCTCGCGTGCACAACATTGTCACACACAGCTCTGTCACACAACACGTTGTCACATACACACACACATATACATACACACACACACCAGTGTGTCGCACACAACATCGTTTCAGTTTCATACAACATTGTCGCACACAACTCTGTCACACACAAGTTTGTTTCAGACAACTGACTGATGCCCATCACGGCTACGCATCTATGCAATACGCACTTTCCCTCACACCGTCTTCTTTACCGATCCGTCTTCTGCCGCCATCCTTTTTCTTGACTTCCCCATCGCATTTTTCACGCCTATTCCCTACCTTTTAAGGAAGTTGACAATGTTGACATGTCGGGTTGCCCTCGTTTACTTTAACCGTTGACCATCATCAACCCATCATTTTTCCCATGTCTCACCATGAACCACCAGTGACTCGGACTCCTTCCACGTCCAAGATCCGCCAAGCCCCCGGGCCGCCAGGGCCGCTTGCAGCGCCACGTCTTGACCCTTCTGGTGCTGCAGGCCTTCCACTTTCTCCTCAACGGCCTGGGACATTTTCTGCATCTGCATGATGCAAAAAAAGAAATGAATGGTACTGTAATTACAGAGATAATAGCATAATGGAAATGATCATGATAATGATCATGAATGTGAATAAATGATATCGGGATATTACACCAGATATTGTAAATCTAATAAGTAGGTTTTAAAAACAATTTGTGACATTTCCACCGAAAAAAGTTGGGCCTGTGATATCAATGACATCTACACTTTGATGTATCTGGATGATAGTTGGCCGAAAATTGCTACTGAAATTGACCCATTTTCCACTTGCTTAAGGATCTTTCAATGAAGAACTGGGGTGTTCCACTATGTTCCACTGATAAATATATATATATATGTATTATTCCCCACCTGCCAGGTGAGGGTTGTTAGATTTTATGTCAGTTGCCTCCTCCTCCTTCTCCTCCTCCTCCTGCCTCGTCCTCCTCTCCTCCTCCTCGTCCTCCTCGTCGTCCTCGTCGTCCTCGTCGTCCTTGCTCAACTGCGACCCGCGATCCACAGTGTTCTCTGCCGGACCTCAACCACGACCATCCACGCCCAGTGTTCCCTGCCGGACCTCAACCACGACCATCCACGCCCAATGTTCCCTGCCGGACCTCAACCACGACCATCCTCGCCCAGTGTTCCCTGCCGGACCTCAACCACGACCATCCACGCCCAGTGTTCCCTGCCGGACCTCAACCGCGAGTGTTCCCTGCCGGACCTCAACCGCGGGTATCCATGCCAAGTGTTCCCTGCCGGACCTCATGTAGGAAGATATGGGACAAAGAATGTGCAGAAGAAAGTTAGAAAGAATGTCAGAAAGAATGTCAGAAGATATGCCAGAAGATATGCAGAAGATATGCCAGATAGAATGCCAGATAATATGCCAGAAGATATGCCAGATAGAATGCCAGAAGATTTGCCAGATAGAATGCCAGAAAATATGCCAGAAGATATGCCAGATAGATATGTCAGAAGATATGCCAGATAGATATGTCAGAAGATATGCCAGAAGATATGCCAGAAGATATGCCAGAAGATATGTCAGAATATATGCCAGAAGATATGTCAGATAGAATGCCAGAAGATATGTCAGATAGAGTGCCAGAAGATATGCCAGATAGAATGCCAGAAGATTTGCCAGATAGAATGCCAGAAGATATGCCAGAAGATATGCCAGATCATATGCCAGAAGATATGCCAGATAGAATGTCAAATAGAATGTCAGAAGATATGTGAGATAGAATGCCAGAAGATTTGCCAGTAAGAAAATGTATAAATGTCATGGTGGGGATCACACGAAGTAAAGTAATTTAAATGTATAGTATGTATATATATGTGTGTGTGTGTATTCAAATATGTATACATATGTAATCATATGTACATCCATATTCATGGATTGATTTACCCCTAAAAAAACATCAACATGTTCATGCTTGATCACGGTTGGTCACCACAGGGTAGCTTTCCCACTGAAACTCTTGCTGAAGCTGGGCAACATACCTTCAAGCGACCCGGAATGTCCTCGGAGCTGTCTTGGCCTTCCAGCGACCTGAGACGAAAGCTACGTTGCAATTTTTGCATGCATCCTACTCTGCAATGCCGCTGTGCTTGATGGGAGAAGCAAACCTGCAGATGTCATCTTTTTCTGTTCATTCAGGTCGGGTCATCCCAGGCAAGCTTTTCGCTGGGCATGGTCTATCATATGCAGTCTTGCGAGTGATCCAAGAAGCCTAAGGACTGATGATCACTTCTCTTCCACTCTACGAGAATACAGTTGCAAGCCAAACCACTCATCACTCGTCAAAGGCCGGCTTTCAAACCGAAAGGACATGGCTTCTCAGCCAAGTGCACATCCCTCTCGCTGCAAGTTTGAATATTTTGCCTTCGCTATCCAGCCGATCTATCTGGTGAGAATCCAAAGCTCAGAAATCTCAGCAGAAATCGCTGGTCATTCTTTGCCTTGGTTCGATGCAGCCTTTGGATTCAACAATGGTGGGATCCTAATATTTCCTCTTGAACCAATTCTGGGATGCCCAATTCTGGGATGCAAGGTCTGAACCGAGGTAGGGACTTGATGATAGTGGTTTTGAATTCGCATACAGGAAAATCATGGAAAATCCATTCCACAATGTTTCGGCAGAGTTAGCCACTGTTTCACCACCAAGAATTGATGTTTAACCTCTTGAAAGTCTTGGCCCCTTGCGGAATATATCCATCTTATCCCGCATCTTTATCCCGCATCTTTACGTGGTAAGTCCCCTAGTTTGTTGGTTACGTTGGCGTTTCCTGACTGAAAGAGCATGTGGTGCATCCATCATCCGACTGGCGCCCCTGGCGCTTGCCAGCCGGTGGAGAGCCCGCACTGCTGGGGGGCTCGTTGCCGGTCCTCAATTTTGGGACAGGAGGTATAACCAAAGATGGGGATAGTTGGCATGATATTCTTGGACATAATAAAATCAAGATAATAATGATTAATGAATTTCAATAATGATAAGTATACTTTACTTTATTCCCAGATAGCGAAGCTATCGGGGGGTTCTTCCTTCAACTATGAGAAGAGTTGCATGTTTGCGTTTTGGGCTTGGTTGCTGGCGTGGCTGCAGGGTGCCCCTGTAAGGTGCCGCTGCAAGGTGCTTGTGTTAGCGTGCTGTTTGCGCTTTTGAGCTTGGTTGCTGGTGCCGCTGCAGCGTGCCGCTGCAAGGTGCTGCTGTCAGAGTGCTGTTTGTGCTTTGGAGCTTCTTTGCGCTTTGGAGCTTGGGTGCTGGTGCCGCTGCTGCGTGTGCTTTGGAGCTTGGTTGGTGGTGCTGCCACTGCAGGGTGCCGCTGCCGGGTGCTGCCGTCATAGTGCTGCTGTCAGAGTGCTGTGCGCACTTTTGGGCTGCAGGGGTGCTGGTGCCGTTCCAAGGTGCCGCTGCAAGGTGCTGCTGTTAGAGTGCCGTTTGCGCTTTGGAGCTTGGTCGCTGGCGCCGCTGCAATGGGTGCTGTTGCAAGGTGCTGCTGTCAGAATGCTGTTTGCGCTTTGGAGCTTCGTTGGTGCCAGGGTGTCGCTTTGGAGCTTGGTTGCTGGTGCCACTGCAGGGTGCTGTTTGCGCACTGGGGCTTGGTTGCTGATGCCGCTTGCAGCGTGCCGGTGGAAGGTGCTGCTGTCAGAGTGCTGTGTCCGCTTTGGAGCTTGGTTGCTGGTGCCGCTGCAGGGTGCCCGTGCCGGGTGCCGCTTGCAGGGTGCCGCTGCAAGGTGCTGCTCTGAATGAAAGTGCCGCTGCAGGGTGCTGCTGCAGGGCGCTGCTGTAGGTGTCAGAGTGCTGTTTGCGCTCTGGAGCTTGCAGGGTGCTCCTGTCAGAGTGCTGTGTGCGCTCTGGGGCTTGGTTGCTGGTCCCGCTGCAGGGTGCCGCTGCAGGGTGCTGGTGTCGGAATGCTGTGCGCGTTGGAAAAAACATGTAAGTGCTGCCCACGAATACCTTTTGCTATCTGAGGTCTTTGCTGGTGTAATGTTTTTTTAATAAAAATCTATGTGATCATGTGTGTGTGTGCGTGTTTATAATATTTATAAAAATCATCTCTTATTAAAGAACATGTCGACTTGTGAAGTTGTTAGAGTGTGTTGGATCCCTGTTCTCTGACGGAGACAAGTACCGGACATTTCTGAAAGCTTCTCCAAAATGGCTCTCGGATCGCGTCCAAAGGGGAAAAGCCTCGCAATAACTTTTAAGTGCAACAAACTATGCACAGCCAACGCAAAAAAAAACAGCTTCTCATTCTGAGTTCCAGTCAGCAACAAAGCCGGCACTACGACCTGTGCTCAAAGGGGTTTGTCTGAAAAAATCCGGAACGCCCGCCAAATTTGATGGTTTGTTATCATCTTCCCCATTGAATGGCTACAATTTGGAGCATTCCCATGGTATCAGACACACCCAAAGGGCCTTTCCCCATTGTCAGCTCCCTTCACCGTGGCAGCATCTGAGGCCAGCTGACGGCCCCTATGGCCAGGTTGGTGAAGAGAGCTTGCATTGGCTCCATGAGTTCTCTGCCTCAGAGCCAACGAACAGGGGTTGGTGCCTAGAGGGTGTGAACCCTCAAGAAATATGACCTAATTCTCACAGGAAACATAACAATTGACCAAATTACCCATCAAATCTTGGGGTTTCTCGGAATTTTCAGACAGCCCCAAAGACCATCCTGTTTGAGTGGAATGCCAACTTTCTTGCCACGGCTTCCTGAGAGAGCACACCGAGGCCTCTACGTGTGGTCCGTGCTCCGATTTTTCGATGGGTTTGGAGTGGCACAGGTTGATGCTGCGATGAAATTGGTAGGGTGAATGGTGTGCTAAGGAGAAACTTGGCTTGCCTGGTTAGAGTCAACTTTATCTTTATCATGCAGACTTTGGAGGTAAAGCAATGTTTGAATTCTTGCAGTTTTGTATTCTGATCTTGTGTGCGAACTGAGAGGTTGCCTTCCACTCGTTTCGGAAAGGTGGAAGGAGCACTCCTATTTGATTTCACTATGTTGCAAATGAGAAGTCGTTCTAGTTATTATACAACTGTTCCATGTTGTTCCTTCATTTTGCAGGAGCCTGTAGGCTTGTCTCATGCTTGACAAAGCACGACAATGGTATCCTCTTGTCGTAAAAACACATTGTTCAGAGCGTGAGGAAGAATTTGTCAAGCTCCGCACCTCACCGCAGCTGAAAGAGACCTTTCTATCCTTTAGTATCTCGTAGTTTTTTTTGGGGTCAGCATCTGGAAAGACGGAATTTGCAGAAGCCCAACGCCTTTTTAGCCCATGACTTGCACACCCACGGTTCGAGTTCGAGGGCCATCTAAATCAATCATCAGCACTGACTGCCATTGGCCTAGGGCAAGCTCGCCACCTAGCCGCCGGGGGATCAAATCTATCACTCCAAAATAGATGAATCATGATGATAAAATATTGTAAATGGGATAATGGATGATAATGGGACTATGATTATGATAGGATAATGGGATATAATGGGATGATTCAATACTAAAACATTACATAAACATAACATTTGATGAGTCCATTGGTTCTGATGTTTTGGCAACGGTTTCGATGGCACCACTGCTGTGCCTACGACTGGGATGGTCTCCGATTGCCCCAATGTCATCGCCAGCAAGTGCGAGTGCGCATTCTTGGGCTCCTGTCCAAACTCACAACTCATCTTGGTGAATAGGGAACAACGAATCAAAAATCAAAACTGCGTAAGACTGCTAGAGCAGGTACATTTAGATAACAAAATGTTGAGCAGCCACAGGAGAGAACAACCCTCTCCTGAGCCATGAACTCTTCCAGCGTGCCCTTCCCCTGGCAAGAGCCGCAGTGTTGAAACAAAGTTGAAGCCAGTTATAGCCAGTTGAAGCCTCCAGGAAGTCTGCAAGCTATGTCTATCACAAGTTATCACAAGAGCTTCTCCTGCCTGCGACATCCAGTTGCGATCAATGGCCTGTCTATCCTTCTCTGAGGCAGGACGTAGGTGGAGATCATTGTGCTTGTACGTGTCGCTGGCTGGAGCCAACCGTTCCAGGTAAGCGACAATGTCCTCGCCGTCGCACGAGACGTCCATAAAGTCACTTCGAAAGTTGATAGGTGGTATAAATTATGTTCATGTACCCTCCAGTGATGAAACATGGCAATGGAAAATCCTCCATATATGGATGTGTTTTTCCATTAAAACCCCATTTATAGAGGATGTTCAAGTGCCATGTTTGATGATGTGACACGTCAAGCGCTCCTGTCGCAGCCTTGTCTCATCTTCGTTGATGGACACTGCCGTCGTTGTGTGCCGAGAGAGGAGGTGCACAACACCATCTCTTTGATGGGACCTGTGGGGACCCCGCTACTCACTGCGGTTCTGAAAACGGTCATAGGCTTTTCAGGAGGCTACCATGAGATTGTATATGATTGTATATGATTGTATTGCCAAAAAAATGCAGATCCCAAAGAACAATCAATGGGCCCCCCCATGTATGATTGTAGCATGTTATAGAGACCCATGTGTTTCTTGTAGGTTTGTTTGGGGTTCATTGTCTGCACTTCGCCATACTCGCCAATGCACAACAACCACAGCTGCCTCATCCACTTGTTCTTTGTTGTCCCCACATGGCAAGTGTGCTCAAGCAAGCATTAACATCCAATGCTCAGGCAGTGCAAAGTAGATAAAGTAGTGCCCCTGTTACATCTCTGGTCATCTTCTATTCTGAAAGGTGGAATCAAGATGAATCATGACCTAATTATTCGTGCCGAGAACCCAGGTATATAGCTCTGCCCTGACTAGAATCAGGGCCTGCGGTTCGCAAAGTGTTTCTTGACACAAGCTCTCACATTCTCGGTGATATCGTGGATCGAAATCCCTGGCTCAGTGTCCTGCCCAGGACTGGTTTCGAGGCACTGCAAGGTGCAGCTCTCTCAATTTCATGGTACCCAGCAGCCATATGGGTTTGTTTGAAAATTGGGTACCCCGAAATCCCACGGTTTATCATCCTCTTCCCATGAAAGCTGAAACTTGGGATGGGTATCCTTTAATTTTTGACGTGATACACGTGACAAACCCAGACGACCCAAATCCAACTTCCACAAGATCACTGCACGGCATCCTCGACCAAGACATTGGCGTAGGTGAATTCCGGCGCAACACCTTACCAGCGACACGGGGGTCATATGGGGTCATGTATCCTGTACGCCATGGCCTGCTGCCGCTACATCCATCTCTCTGCTTGGCCGCCTCAGCAGAGCGGCCCTGGGGTGACATGTTGAATGGTTGTCACGAAAATGTTGAAAGTTTTGAACAACTCAAGTCCAGTCTGTAGTACGTAGTGTTCTTGAGTTCTCTATGTTGTCAGGTTGGTCTTTTGACCATGCCCAATGTATTTTCCAGTGGGACGTTTGGTGCGTGCATTGTGTATATATGGTCCAGCGTTCCAACCCCCCTTGCCCCGTATGTTCGACAATGTTCGACACTTGGAGGCTATATCGCAAGCCAAGAGGCTATGGATCAATACTAATCAAAAGGAAGCGAAGCAAACCATAGGCGCAAAATGGACGCAACTGACAGATTCCGCCTCCTTCGGGGCGTAATAGGCTTTCCAGAAAGACATGCCAATGGAGCCGCTGGAGCCGCTGGGGCCGCTGAAGCCGATCAGGCCAATTGAGCCGATGAGGCCGCTGGAGCCGGTGAGGCCGATGGAGCCGCTGAGGCCGACGGAGCCGCTGAGGCCGCTGGAGCGCGCTCGAGCCGATGAGGCCGATGCATCCGCTGGAGCCGCTGGAGCCGATCAGGCCGATGGAGCCGATGGAGCCGATGAGGCCGATGGAGTCGCTGGAGCCGCATAGAGCCGATGAGGCCGATGGAGCCGATGAGGCCGCTGGAGCCAATCATGCCGATGGAGCCGATGAGGCCGATGCATCCGCTGGAGCCGCTGGAGCCGATCAGGCCGATGGAGCCGATGGAGCCGATGAGGCCGATGGAGTCGCTGGAGCCGCATAGAGCCGATGAGGCCGATGGAGCCGATGAGGCCGCTGGAGCCAATCATGCCGATGGAGCCGATGAGGCTGATGGAACCGATGAGGCCGATGGAGCCGATGAGGCCGATGGAGCCGACGAGGCCGATGGAGCCGCTGGAGCCGCTGGAGCCGATCAGGCTGATGGAGCCGATGAGGCCGATGGAGCCGCTGGAGCCGCTTGTGCTTTTGGATATTTGGAGCCCTTTTCAACTAAGTAGCAGGCGTGCCCACTTGACAATTCCAAGTTAAATTGGTGCGAAATTCAGATCCAGGCGACAGAAAATGAATATGATGCTCAAACACGCTCACACACGCTCGCACCTGATACGCAGCAGCCTTTGTACACAGACTTCTTGCACATGCATGTACATGTGCATGAAGATTTGACGCTCCAAGATGTCTGTCCATGGAACTATGAATGCTTATGCGTGTTTGGGTCAGAAATTTCGGCGTGACTGCAAGCATATGCCGATTTACACGCTGACAAAGAGAAAAAGAAAGAAAGAAAGAAAGAAAGAAAGAAAGAAAGGACACAAATAGAACACCAAAGAGTGAGAGGGAAAGAGGGGCAGTGGCATAAAGAATAAATCCAAGTCAATAGATATGTGTATATACTATATTTATTTTCATATGTATACATATTTACGTATATATATATATACGTATACATATATATATACTTATATGTACATATATATATATATACTTATATGTACATATATATATACTTATATGTACATATATATATACTTATAGACATATATATATATACTTATATACATATATATATATACTTATATACATATATATATACTTATATACATATATATATATAGTTTCATACATAATGTATATAGCTAGGTATCGTATCTACAGTTCTAGATATACGGCTGCAATGCCTCCTTTCTGCGATCAAGCTAAAGGTGCACACATGGGCAACGGAAGCCCGGTGAATAGTATGAACCATGCGCGCCACAATGCAAAGCACCCATGCTCTGAAAGTGGCGCTTGGCGCCGGAGATAAATCCTATGCAGTATTGCCAATATAAATGGAGTTGCAGGTTACAGCTACATCTATCGAGACACCTTAACCCATTCCACCCTGCTTACATGCACAAGAAGTGGTGCCGCAAAATCGACGCCAATCCTCAATGGCACACCCCCCCCCGCCATGGTCATGGATCAGCCATAGTACTGTCCCCCTCACCCCCTGTGGTGTGGTGGGGGTGTGGTACTGCGTGTATATATATATATATATACAGTGTGTATATATATATATATATTTATTTATTTAAATATGTATGTGTATGTATATATATATATATACGCACACATATATATATATATATGTGAATATATGTATATATGTGTGTATATATGTGTGTATATATGTGTGTATATGTGTATATATATATATGTTGTGATTGGATCCACACTGGTAGCTTCAGTTCCCACCTCAGCAATGCGGTCGCCACCTTTTTCAATGGCCAGCTGAAGTCACGGTTGCAGCAAAACGGCACGTGCTGCCAGAAAGGTCTCGAAATGGTGTCTGCACCAAACCAAGCAAAGTGTCGGCCACGACACGTAGCGACTGTCCACAGTCTATGGCTTCAGGTTGCTAAGATACCCACTTCCACCCACCTACTGGCTCGCCTAAGCCAAAAGCAACTGTGAAATACCGGTTGGTTCCTGTTAGATTCACCTGAGATCTGGATGGCATCACGGGGGTTATGTAAAGTATGACAAATGACTGGGATCATTGATACATTCACACTCCCAACAGAAAATTTACTTTTCACTTTTTGTGATGTCAATGGGATCTTCCGTGGATTGAAGCCATTTTACTCTGGTTTTTGTGGATGCCCTTTCCTTGAGAATCTGGGATTCATCATGCAAACAGTATTTTCCATGGAAGAGAGTCTGTCGCAAGAAATGGCATTCCATGATTTTTGTCAGTGCGTCTGCTAACTGGGCACCGCTGTGAACCCATCGCAACCTAACTCCTTCTGCAAGGAAATCCTTTATTGCATGGGCCTGGAGTTGGGTTCGGAACTCTGAGCAAGATGGCGTGGCTGTGCGAGTGACAAGGTCAAATAGTGATTTGCAATCGGTAACTGCTATTGATGGATCTTCTTTGAAAGTGGCTGTGGCATATGTTAGTGGTAGTGCTTTGAGAGTTTCTGTGGGTTTCCGCCAATCTGTCAGAGGATCTTTGATCCAGCTCCAGAACAGCCTCAACCAGGAAAGTTGATCCAACGTGGAACTAAGCGAGGTTGTTTCTGCTGCGAGTGTGCTTGTCACCACTCTTTGGATCTTTTTGCATCCCCAGCTGATGGGATTGACTGGGCATACATGGTTCTTTCCGATATCTTCATGAGTAGTCATGATTATGGTGCCAGTGTGTGACTCTGGTTGTTTCTTTGAGGCAAATGACGCATCTGAAAACGCTAGGAACCTGATTTTGTCCATGGGAATTGGTTGTATTCTCACGCAAGTGGTCTTATGGCGTTTGGCTTCGTGGAGGACTTTGTTTCCATGAACTAGTGTGTCAATTGTTGCACTGTTGATTGCACTTTGGAGAAAACTCAATCTACTTGCCAAGTCAGGTCTTGTGTTTACTGAGGCGTATTGCAATGATCCAATCAAAGCTCTGAGGTCCTGTCTCTCTCTCTCCGTGACGGCAAGGTCTACATTGGCTTTTCTGGTTGGCTGAATATGGATTGGGTTGATACGTGAGATGTAGTTTTCTTGGGACATGGTAATGCTGTAGTCATTCTCTTGAGTCATTTCAATTCCGGTGAACACAAACCTCTGGGATTTTCGGGATCCAAATGGGAACTTCTGTTCAAGTTTTCGGATTTGCTGGTGAAAGAACTCATTGCCTCCGCACAATCCATCGTCAACATGAATACCTAGGATTCCTGCTGGTTCCTTTTTGTCCTTTTCATGTAGGAGGTACAGGCAGGGATCAAAAGGTGAAGAGATGAAACCCAATTCCTTTAGTGTTTTGTCCAACTCGGTGAACCACAGGAACGGTGCGTCAATAAGGCCATAAGCGGACTTGATCAATCTGCAAACCTCGGTTTTCTCAAGATTCATGGCCCTCACCATTTCAGGCACAGGTTCAATTGCTATCACTCTCCCTTCTTGGGTCTTTCCTTGAAGGAAAGCTGCCTTTATATCAAAAGACATGAGTGTCCACTGCATTGAGGCTATGACTTGAGCTATGAACATTTTTGACGTTCTACCAAGTGTGGGGCTATCCCGTGGAATGGTGTCCAGTTGGGGGTCCATATAACCCAAAACAACAAGTCTTGCTTTTGCTTTTCTGGATTTTCCCCCCAGCTCTTTCTGTTCCTTGGGGTCTTCAACTGGTTTCCAAACGTACAGCCATCTACATCGGAGTATCTGTTCAGGGGCAAGTTCATGTCTGAACATTCTCTCAACCGTCCCAGTCTGGAGCCAATTGTTGACCTCTTTGGTCTTGGCCTTTTCGAATTCCAATCTCTCCTCAGGTTCCAGTGTGTTCAATTTCACTTCCGTTCTCTGTCTTTTGCTATTGGTCGCAAGAAACACTAGTTCTTCTTCAGTTGGGTTTTCTTTGCAGTGACACACTGTCTCCACAAGGCTTGCATTGAAATCCATTTCAGCACGCCACACGGTGTTCTCTCCGTCAGGTGCTGTTGCGGTCAGCACATCTACATCTTCGCATGTTAGGAGATCACATAACAGCTCATCACTGCTGTCATCTGGGACAGGGATTTCATGTGGCTGGACATTCTGTGGACATGGATTGTCATTGAGATTATTGTGAGGGCTATTCTGGGCTTCTGGATTCATTGGTGTTATGGGTAACTCTTCTGGTTCTTGGTCAGGCTGATCTGATGTACTTTCACTTGAGGTTACCGCTTGAGGGTTACTGGGAATTGTTATGGGACCTTGGTTTCTTATGTTATCTTGATTATTGTTGTCACTTGGTACTTCTTGGTGGGATCCAATTGGCGGTGGACTGTGACTCTGGTTGTTCTCAAGGTCTGGCAAGTCCGGCATGTTGATTGGAATGAGTCTTGCCTCGACGGCACTGACTGGTCTCACGTGTTCTGGGACAGCTTTGACAATAGAACCGGCATTGTTGCAGAATACCGTAGAGCTGTTATCTTGCTTGATTACTCTTGCAGGACCTATCCATGAACCCTTAAAATTGGTGACCTTCCATACCATTACCCATTCCCCTGATTCATATGCTCCTCGGTGAGGTCTGTCCCTTCTGAGAGCAGCTCTTCTCAGGGCCATGTCATTGTCCGCTGCATGGAAGGCTCGTCGCGCTGTTTCGCGCATGGCCAACAACTCTCGGAATCTCAGGCCAGCATTTGTCTCACTTTCGGCAATGGCATGTGCAGGCAGTGAGTCATCGCTTGTGATGGATGCGGGGATCTTCAGGCCACGTCCAAAAACCAAGGTGTCGGGTGCATACCCGTGGCGAAGGCTACATGAGTTCTTGGCCATGGTGCACTGTGTCAGGGCTTGTTGGAACTGTTGGTAATTGCTGACATCATGTTCTAGTTCAAACTTGGACAACATGTTTTGGAGAACCCCGCCATGTCGTTCGACTCTGCCGCATTGCCAATGAGCGTCTGGTGGAACAACCTCACATTGAATGTTCATGTTTTGGAGAAACTGCACAAAACTTTCTGAGATAAATTCTCTCGCGGAATCCATGAGCACGGTGTTTGGTGGTCCTGCCCAGTTGAGCCATCCCATGGTGAACTTTTCTTTGATTTCAGCTCTATTTGGTGCTATGATCGCGGTATGGTAGTTTGTGCCATGATCTATGAAATGGTAAAAGTGGAACTCTTGACCTTGTTTGTTTGTCCATTTCACTCCATCCATGGATACTTTGTCTCCAAAACCGAGTTCTTGTTTCAGTGAGGCTGGTCGAGGAATCTTTGGCCTTTTCTGCATCTGGCATATGGAGCACTTCAAGTCCAACACACCCTGTACTATTGATTGATCATAACCCCGCTGCTGAAGTACTTGGCTAAGTCTTCTAGGTTCTGGATGGCCCAGGTTCTTATGTAGTCGCAACGCTAGCTTCTTATTTTCAGGGGACATTGCTAAGAATTTTGGGCCGTGATCTTGACTGCTTTCATCTATAGACATGGGTGTCATGGTCTCCTCGGCTGCATCTGGACTTGGCATTGGCATCATTGGGGCGTGAAGAGGCCCATCCGGAGTCTCAGGGGATTCAGATGCCGGTGCTGGCTCCTGAATTTCGGGTCTTGCTGGCAAACTTGGCACGGAAACTGCTTCTTCCGCTGCAGGGTGATTGCGTGCAAAAACTGTTATATTCATGTAGCTTGGGTGAGACCGCCTCCACTGCTGTCGAGCTGACAAGAATTCCCAATGTTCCCATTGATCTTCAACTAGGATTTTCTTGGTCTGCCTCTGCATGATGATGGCCCGACGATATGGCGCTTCACTCGGAATCATGTCTTTTGGTGGTTGGACGGTCCTCTCAGTCCCCTTACAAACCAAAACGGTCACCACCAGTTTTTCAGGAAACAGCTCTTGGATGTCCTGAAGAATTTTGGAGTCATGAATCCGTTTTCGGCCAACCCTGGGTGCTATTGACGTCACATTTTTGCAAATCCGGTCACATAGGGCTTGGCTACTTTCAAGCTCTTGGGATTTCCCTTGGATTCTCCTTCTTTTGGCTGGCATTTCCTGCGGCTCGATCAAGCTACTGTTCTGCAGTTTTGCACGTTTGGCTGAGGCACCTGTCTGGACATTGGATGAACGCTTGAACCCCTGCATGGCAAAAGCTGTAGACTCCCAGCACATGATTGGCATTTCCTTCATGTTCTTCACCTTGGTTAACACTTGAGCCAGACTCCTGGCAAACTTTCGGGTGTAGTTTTGAGAGAAAGCTGTTCTCCGAATGCTCACTCCTTTGTAGATGGTATTCCCTTCAAGTGGTTGGTGATCATGTTGTTTGTTACACTTTCTTCCGTTGAATTGGAGATACATTTGTTGTGAGGTAGTATGGACTTCCATGCCTTTCTTGAAAAGCTTTTGATTTTGGGGATCTCTCATACCACCGACTTGACACATATCAAAATTGGCCTTGTAAGTCCCTTGGGCTACTTCATACAAGTATGGAGTCTTCAGCATCAGGGATCGGGCTGGCTGTTCCCAATGCAAGTGTCGCTGGTGAATGCATTGGTACCTGTACAGTACAAGTCCGAGTGCCAATTGATATAAGTGCTGGTCACGCTGCTCCTGAACATGTTGGAAACCGGCAACACTTTGGGATTCGTTCAGAAAGCTCCATGCACACCATGGTCCACAGGTCGGGCTAAACCAAACATGTTGAGGTCTTGATTCGAGAAGGGTTTTGAACAACTGTTGTCTCCCTCCTTTGCTACTCAAATCACCTTCTTGAATCCCATGGCGGCTTGCACGGTATCCTAGTTGATTGACCTGTCTGGTCAATTCGCTTTCAGGGCTGCAAAACACCTCAAGCACTTGCAAGCGTGGTTGGTGTCGGAGACTGTCCCATGTTGATACTTCATTTAGTTCGGCAGTGAATTGTGACACAAGGTTGTTGAATTTGGATTGTATGTAGTTCATGTTGTATTGATGATTGTGATCAGGATCAAAATCATATTCCCAGTCTCCGGCATTCAGGAGGTGATCTAGGGGGCTGCTTGGTGAGTCTGCCGCACATGGTTCAGAATCTCGGTGAGCGCGTTCTCCACATTGAGGACTCGGCTCTGCAGAGCATCGATCATCTCTTGCTGTGGGCTGATCATTGCGGCTGTGGGGACATCGTTGTACATGACATCCCATGGTTCCCATGCCTCCCCCTCCTCGAAGATCTCGCTGGTCATTGGCATCACCTGTGCAGGGCTGGCTGCTGCCTTGCTCTTGGGCTGTCCCTTGGGGCGTGGACGGATCACCTCTTGATTGGTCTCCCGAGCTGTCATCGGGGTCATGTCGTAGAGGGTCTCGTGCTGGTTCACCATGGTCTCGATGTAGATCAGGAGCTTCTGATGTTCCTCCTTTTGACTGGAGGCATATGTCTTGGCAAACCACCGGATCCACCCCTTTTCCGATCTCCACATCTCCTCGTATGTCCGGCCGACATGTGCTCGACCGAAAGTGACCTTGGACTCTCCCATCTCGGCAGCTGTCAGCGTGCGAAAGGACTCCACACTTTCTGGGTTGCCCTGGGACAGCACACGGTCCAATCGGCTGGTGAGGCTCATTGCAACGATCGTGAGTTGATCGAACCACCTGAAGGAACTCGGCTGGCAGTGGCTTGGGCCTTGAACTTTCCATGGTGATGTCTTCGATTCTGGGCTGTGTGTTCCGACATGTTTCATGGATTTCCTGGCTGTTGTGGGCACTTGTGGGTGTCTTCAGCTTGATGGTGGAAGCGGATGTGTTTACATGACTGTGTGACATGTGTGGCATGGTCTCGGCTACTTGTGGATTGGACATCACTGGCTTTCTGTCATCGCTGTTGGCATTTTGGCACTCGAGAAAATCGCTGCTGTGGAAGGTCTCGGCTGCAGGTCCATCTTGGCCACTGTGCTGTCCGTGCTGTGCTTGAATCAAGTCATTGATATCAAGTAGATACAAACCCCTTGGGCTTAGCTTCAGTGGAACTGGTTGAGTGAACATCGGACTGGTCAAGACCTGCTTGGCACTATCAATGCTAGCTTTGAGAGTTCTTACCAACGTATTTGAAAGAAGCAGTGGTGTTGCGCCTGGAACAACAGCTACCTTTAATCCCAAACCAATTGCATTGAGGGGAATTACAAGTGCATGCTGACTGTCTAACGTTCCTTGGTTCCCGAACCTGAACGTGATTTCACAGGTTGTCCTGCGCAACTGCTTCTTGACATTGGCCGGAAAACTCTCGATCAGAGCTGGCAAGTGGCTGCTTCCTACAACAGACTTCGTGGCACCCGTGTCTAAAATGCCATAGGTGCCATGGGCAGAAAAAAAGGCTACTTCACTGTCACTGGCTTCACGGAACGGCTGCATCATCACAGGTTTCGCAACGGGCAAATCACTCCTGGGACGCGACTGGCAGCGGCTGCTGATCATGTTCTTTACCCCAAGGTTATGGTTATTACCCCGTTTACGGATGCGTTCCCGGATTTCATGGGGAACTGAACTAACAGTGTTAATTTCATGCAAGCTAGG
This sequence comes from Cladocopium goreaui, assembly GCA_947184155.2. Taxonomy (NCBI): domain Eukaryota; class Dinophyceae; order Suessiales; family Symbiodiniaceae; genus Cladocopium; species Cladocopium goreaui. The sequence goes on from CAMXCT020002035.1 coordinate 471,455, forward strand.
CACATCAAGTGACGTCTCATGTACCACAGGCAGTTGGACGAACTCCATAGGCAAAGCATTGGGCTCCCCTTCGAAGGAAACGGCTTCGGCAGTCATCGCCGCCGATGTGCTGGTTGATCCGGTCGATCCTGCACTCTTGGCTCTGTCAGGACATTCCGCTCGCCAATGTCCCTTACGTCCACAGTTTCTACAGGTGCTTTCCGTGATGCGCTGTTGAAGGCTTTTTCTGGGTCCACGACTGAAAGTTCGACCTTTTCCCTTTGGGAATCCAGAAAACTTTGACTTACCTTTCCCGGCCCCGATCGGCCAGAAGCCTCTGTTCTTGAAACGGTCGGACAATCGTTTGCGAGCTTCACTGTATGACACATATGCTGCAGCTAAGTCTTCATCGGCATCCTGAATCAACTGTTCTATGAACTCATCTTCATCCATGTCATCAGCTACAAGTGCAGTATTTTCGAAATCAACACCAGCTACATCCTCACTCAGCAGTGCTTGTTGGTCATAGATCTTCCCTTTGGTTTTCTTCATTCCAATCATGTCATGAAAGAAACTGGTTCCAAGCATTCGGACTGACTGACTCACCTTCTCGATGGTCAGAACACCTGTTGTTGCAGATTCACTTTCAAGGATGACTCGCTTTTTGTCTTCTGAGCTAAGCAGTGAACCTCTGAGAACTATGTACGCCTGAACCTGCTCCAAGTCGATTTTCTTGGCTTTCAACTCGGACCACACAACGTCACAACGGGCAAGGAAGGAATCGTTTGTTTCATCCTGTCGTTGAGTACATTTGAACAAGGCCTTCTCCACAATCTCGTAAGTTCTCTCCAAGTTCACCTTTCCCCACTGACCTCCTAGGGTGGTAACAAGCAATTCAATGCCTGCTTTATCCCCAGTCATCAGCTTACTGCGGCTCAACTGAAGCTTCTGAAATGCACTTCCGGTCGTGTTCAGAATGAGGCGAGTTACCAATTCATTCATCTTTGTTGCAGGCCAAATCTCACTCAAGAGCTCAACCTTCTGCGTGTACTGCTCAAGGTCGTCTTTAGACGGGTCAAAGCTTGGAACTAGCATTGCCATCTGAGTCGAGGTTGCAGTGTTTCCCTCGGTAGAGTCCCCTCCATTCTGGGACATTTCAACTGACACTGGATGTCAAAAAGGTTTCCCCGGAGCAAGTGTTGGTAGCTCCGCTACCAGTGTGATTGGATCCACACTGGTAGCTTCAGTTCCCACCTCAGCAATGCGGTCGCCACCTTTTTCAATGGCCAGCTGAAGTCACGGTTGCAGCAAAACGGCACGTGCTGCCAGAAAGGTCTCGAAATGGTGTCTGCACCAAACCAAGCAAAGTGTCAGCCACGACACGTAGCGACTGTCCACAGTCTATGGCTTCAGGTTGCTAAGATACCCACTTCCACCCACCTACTGGCTCGCCTAAGCCAAAAGCAACTGTGAAATACCGGTTGGTTCCTGTTAGATTCACCTGAGATCTGGATGGCATCACGGGGGTTATGTAAAGTATGACAAATGACTGGGATCATTGATACATTCACAATATGTATATATATATATATGTATATATATATATATATGTATGTATGTATTTTTAAATACGAATATGTATATATATATATATATGTGCGTATGTGTATTTATATATATATATTTATTCATTTATTTGTATGTATCTATAATATGTGTATATATATATATATATATAGGAAGTAGATACATAGCACATGTATATATGATTATAGGTAGCACGTAGGTACTTTGAGGGAGTATGTGTGCTACGTAGGTCGTCTAAAAGGTAGCATGTACCTAGTAAATGCGAGGCTGGTAGTCAGAATCGCTGCAAAAACCTAGCAAATACGAGGCTGGACCTCAGAAATGCTGCCAATAGCTTGCAAATAGAAGGGAAGGGGGTGCTACCTGGGGGGTGCTACCTGGGGACCCATACCATTGGGGGGGGTAGGAACACGGAACACGAGACCATATATATATATTATGTATATGTATATTATATGTATATTTATATTATATGTATATGTATATTATATGTATATGTGCGCGTATGTTTTTCATGTTCGGCATCATAAAGCAACAGAAGTTTATGAAGATTATGAAGTCATGAAATCCGAGAATCAAACTATATATATAATATATTAATCATGCATATAGAACTCATGTTGCGTTGATATGGCATGAAGTGTAATGTGATGTAATGTATACGTACTAGGCATCACGAGGTATGTACATGTCTAGATCGGACGCTATCAAACAGCTTATCGATGATAAGTCATGTTTGTCTTTGGTTTTGTCAGTCGAGGAGATAATCAGACTTGTTGATTCTTTAACGTGTCAAGTATTTTATCAAAAATGATATTCCCCAGACACGATTGCGCGAATCTCAGCTAGAAGATCTAGTAAATCTAGTGTTCTTTGAAATCTTTGGTGTGAATTGAAAAATTACTCAATCTTCCCAGGAAGGTCACTGTACGTGACATGGCAGAGGAGAAAAAAACAACTCAGCAGTCTACGCTTTTTGTTTTCTTTCTATACACTGGGACCGGGAATCACCTTTGGACTCTAAAAACGTTCCTCTACTGTAAGAATCGCATCAAATTCAAGCTTCAAAAACGATATGCAAGTGACTCCTGATCTCCCACCATGTTCGGGAAGGTCCTTAGTCCTTTATTGCAGCAAATACTTAAAACACACATACACTTGGCCTTCTGGGCAAGGACAGGCAGAAATCCCGGCCGCCACAAACAAAGCAGCTAGACCACCTGTCCAGAAGCCGCCATAGATCGTTACTTCAGTCAAGAATGGGACAGAACTACCCGAAGCCAACCCAGAAATGGTCCAATCTAATGAGTCTAATCTTCATGTCCAAAATGTTTGAATGCATCTGCCTCAACAGCATTGCGAAGATTGCAGCAATCCATGGCCAAGGAGGTTGCATCTTGTCACGATTGAATCGCACTGGCGCTAGCCATGCGGAACACTCGTTGGACCTTCAAAAGTGACTCAGCCATGCTATCTCTAAGAAGTGTTCAAGATTGTTCAAGTGCAGGCATGGCTGTGATTCAAGTTGGCTCCACATGATTCCACCTCTATGAATCTGTATTGTGTCTTTTTACGTCTTGTGCAGGCCAAACAAGCTGAAATGAGCCAACATGAACATCAGCGTTGTCCAAATGAAGCATGGTGTCTCCATGAAAATTGAAACGCGACTATATATGTATATGTATATATATATGTATATATTATTCGTACATTCATTTTGAAGTTCATCGGTGCACCTTCCAAGCTCTGCGATGCTCAAGTGTTGTGTGAGCTGTGATCTGTTTCACATCGCCTGAGAATGTGACTTGTTTGACACGATCTGCCGTAATTGTCCTGCGGGCATGGCCGACTGCGCCCAACCTGCGCGCAACTCTTCGCCACGGATGTGTCCCAAAATGGTGCATACCCATGCATACCCCCCAAAAGGCCAGCTTTAACAGGGATAATAACAATAATTAATCATGTTAATGACTGGATCTGGAAGAATATGTTCAGACAAACCCACAAATTTAGCTAGTGAAATTTCAAGCAACAAAAAAAGCCACCCCAACGAGATGGAAAACAGTTTTTGATGCTGTTTGATCCAACAACCAGGCCTCTAAAAGCCAGTGACGCTTTTAGGGGAGGATGCACAGCTAGTGCAAAGCTGAGTAGCTGCAGCCGGTGACCACAGGATTTCATGGGATGGTGACTCCGCAACTGGTGTCTGAAGCCTCGCTTCAAAACATGCGTGCAATTCCATCTTGGCGAATTGCCAAGTTCTTACTACTTGTAGCTGAGGGTTTGTTTGGGCAATCACCACTTTCACCATTCAAATTGTAAATTTGGGGGATCCCTTATTACTTCATTTCGGACACACCCATGAATATACTTCATTTCGGACCGTGACTCCTGCAACATAGAGCAACCTTAGCACCACCTGTGAGTGAGCACACCGCTACCACGTCCAGGAAGCTTTGCTAGTGAAAATGAAACTAGAATTCCAGGCTCTCTTGTCTTTTCACGGATAATGGTGGTGACAATGTACTTTCCAAAGGGTCAGACCAAGAGTGCCTATTCCTTTAGTTCCTTGGCAGTTGCCTTGTGCAACACCCAGGCATTTTTCAATTAATTAGCTCCGCATAGTTCAACTATCTCAAATTATCCGCTGGCTTGGTCACGCCTGAGCGAACCGTGCATGACACAACCCACGGTCGAAGCAAAACAACCAAAACTATGTTGGCTGCCCCTTCTATAGCTAGAGGGGCTCGGCCCCCAGTTCAATGCTTAACCCCACCATCATAATCATCACATACATTTTATCATAAATCACCGTATAAAACCATAACAACCTCATCATATCAACCCATCTCATCCATCTCATCCATCTCATCCATTAAAAAAAATATATATAAATCATTTTGATCAAGGAAATGATACTAACGTATTCAAACTAAATTCAAGTAATCAAATACAATTGCTGGGTGGTATTGAAACATCCTTTATGTATGAAAATGCTTTTGTTGATTTGGTTAGTTACAATGTGTTAAGAATTAGAAACACTGAAAGTGCTGATAATGGCATTATTTCATTTGGTGTTGGTGATACACTGGATGTCTTCCAGATATTCAAGAGAGGCATAGCATCATCAGTTGCATTATCAAAATCTCAGGTTTTATGTAATTCATTTGATAGTTTTGCTGGTGATAATGATGTAGTCTTCAAAAGAAACGGGGTTGATTTTTTAGACTTCAAGGTCCTAATGTTGTGGTAAATGGTTCAGAAAATTTACTGTTGATAATTGATGGTAATGTAGGTATTTCTTCAAGTTGGATGTTTGCTAATACTTTTGCCAATAGGTCAGCAAATAGTGATACTGATTTCAGGGGTTGTATATCTGGAGGTTTAGCAAGTGGAAATGTGTATATGACTTGCAAACACGTGCCTGAAAGATTACAGATTAAAACTGATGCCAGAGTTAGTGAAGGTAAAATGTTTCATTTAAATACAACTGCTTCAAAATAATGTTATATCCATAGTTTTGTCGAAAGTAATATTAAGATATTGTCATTGGAAAATAATGATACTTCAGGTCAAAATCGTATTTACTGTATTGGTAATTTGGTTGTAGGCATGTCAGGTAGTGTTTTTACTTTTCATCAAAATACAACAGTTGTAGCGGGGAGAACTCTTAGCGGTGAGCTCAAAACACAAGTGATACAACTAAAAAAATATGACATCAAAAATGTTGAACTTAATTTTACAGATATAGTAAAGCAAATAGAACCAAAAACATTCAAACTGAAAGATGAAAAGGACCTAGGTATAACCAAAAATCACAGCGGGTCTATAGGAGGTGAGATAGAAAATCTAATACCAAAAGAATTTGAAAACATAGTCAATAAAAATGATGAAAACATCAAAATGTTAAATTATGTAAAATTAGACGCAACGCCCACCATTTGCCCCACAGTTTACATGGGGTAGGCTGGGGTGGGGTGGAATGGAGTGGGGTGGGGATGTTAACGTTCCCTCGACCATGTTCCCTCGACCATGCACAAGATGTTGATGCTGCGCTCTTATGGGGTGCATGGGGTGGGCTGGGGTGGGGATGTTATAACGTTCCTTCGGCCACGTTCCCTCGACGTTGCACAAGATGCTGATGCTACGCTCACATGGGCTGGGTGGGGTGACGCGTGGGGTGGGGTGAGGTGGATGGGGTGGGGGGTGGTGAGGTGGGGTGGGCGTGGGGATTGTCCACGTTCCTTAGATATGCTTCCTGAACCTTTGACAAGATGTTGATGCTACGCTCACTTGGGGTGGGGTGGGGTGGGATGTTAACGTTCCTTCGACCACGTTCCCTCGTCCTTTCACAAGATGTTGATGCTACGCTCACATGGGGTGGGGTGGGGTGGGCTGGGGATGTTATAACGTTCCTTCGGCCACGTTCCCTCGACCTTGCACAAGATGTTGATGCTACACCCACATTTGGGTGCGGTGGGGTGGGATGGGGCGATGATAACGCTCTTTCGACCTTGCGCTAGACTTTGATGCTGCGCCCAAGATGATCTAATTATCATGGTTTAAGGTGGGGTGGGGTGGGTGCATGTTGCAGCAATTTGCTAGGATTCTGTTAGAGCTGTTCGTTTTTGCAACGGTTTGTTAGGATTTTGTTTGAACTGTGAGTGCAACCAAAAGTGCTGGAACTGTGCAATTTGAACCGATTTTCAAGGATTCTGTTAGAAGACGACGATGATCATACCAATGATGCTGTTGATGATGATGATGGTGATGGTGATGGTGATGGTGATGGTGGTGGTGATGATGATGATGATGATGATGACGATGACGAGGACGATGACGATGACGATGACGATGACGATGACGAGGATGATGATGATGATGATGATGATGATAATGATAATGATCCTGTCGAACTCTTCCAGAAGCGCGGCAAATGGTGGGAGTTGATCGTAAAATTATCATCTGTCCTTTGGCGTGCTGTAAAAGAACAGCAAATAAAAATAGAGCATTTGGAAGCTTCCGTTTGTGAATTACAAGAAGCAATGAAAGAGTTATATAATGAAGCCTAAACCTAAAGCCACAGCTAAAAAAAATCTAAGGACAAAAAATCTAATAATTTAATATGGGAAGTAAGCAATCAACAGGTCAAAATACGTGTATGGATGAAATCAGTAATATAAATGAAGATGAGTTAGATATTAGTAAAATAAATAGTCTACAAACAACATCTATAAAAGAAATATATAATTTAATAAAATCAAATATATGGAAAGTAAAAAATCTGATAAATTATATTATAAACTACCAGCAATTCAACTTCGTAGTTGGAGTTTGGTTTTTATAATATGATTTAATGATACTATTATTAATCTGTGAATTGAATATAAGCATTAAAGTTTTTCATAAACATATTATTCAAATCTGATTGGAGAGGGTTTATATACAAAAAGTTGTGAGGTTCAACAGTGGCAACTTCTTATATCTGATATATAAGTTTTTTGTTTCTTGTAAGTTTGCTTTTCTTGGTAAAGCGCGTAATTCTTCTTGTAGTAAATCTATTTCTTTAAAATTCTGTATATAAAAGGAAAAATGAGTGGCATTTACTCTAATCAGTATATTCAGTGCATTGCATTTCTGAACTGAAGTTACAACAGAAATTCCATTGTGGCGACCTCTTACATCAACTGAGTTTAAAAGTTTGGAATATCTTGCTATTTTGGGGTCATCCGCTATATCATCCAGTACCAGCAATATAGGAAACAATTTTCTCATCTTATGTTTTTTGCTGTATTCAGTTGTTTTGTGTTGTGCGTCTATTATCTTTTCTAAATCTTGGACGTTGAATTCTTCAAACCAACATTTTTCTTTATCAGTATCCACTTTCTTTTGGTGTTTTGTGTATTTCTTAACCGGCAACCAAATACTATCAACTTCAATTGAAGGAGACCAGATAAATACCCTTTCAAATACTTTTTTGTAGATGTCTAATATCATATTTGTCAATAGCACTGACTGGCCAGAACCAGACGGTCCGGCTATAATTGCTCTGAATGGAACTTGTGGAACATTTGGATATTTTTATTGTGGGAATGTATAGTGTATTTCATCCATGGGTTGTACATTAGGTGAAATATGTTTCATTATTAATATTTAGAAAAGAATTTATATAATATATATTAATATATTATTGATATGGAACTTCATTAAAGAACAGTAAAGGACAGACTCGCAGAGGCTCGCGTGCGAGTCTAAACAGAATGAAGAAGCATACAATCCCCATAAGAAATCGTCGCCAAGTCAAGGACTTGGCGCGCCTTTAAAACATCCTAAGATTTATAATTAGATGTTATCTTATAATATTGGTAATACTATTTTACCAAACAATTTTATCTAATCATAAATAATGAGTATGAGGAAATCATCGAGAATGTTGAGACCCTTATTGAAGATGATAATAAATTTCCAGTAGTTGAAGATGGTAGAATTAAGATGCTCTTAAAGATGTTTCTTGAATTTATTAATTGTTTAATCAACTATCTAGTATATAATAATGCCACCAAAAAGACCAAAAAACAGTGAGTAAACTGAAAAAGCAACCAATCCCTGAAAATGTTGAGTTGTCATCAAATGATGAACCCACCACAGTTAATTTCAATAAAGAACAAGAACTAACCACTAAATTCATCATTTTTGAGTGTCCTATATGTAAGGGTAAATTACAGCTAAGAAATGAAATTGAAATCAACCCAAAAGGAATAACTTGTCGTTGTAATCCTTGCTCCTTCAAAACAACAAAAAATTATAATACAATGAATGTTAATAAAGATGATGAAGGGGGGGATTACATTAGAAAGCGAAGACCATTAGCATTCAATTCAGTTTCAACAGAATTACCACCCCACCAACTGAAGATGAAAAACATAGAAATGATATGATAAAAGATGTAATGAATATGGCTCCAAAGAGCCCTATAGGGTCTAAAGACCCAAATACACCACGCAGTCATTTAAAAAACTTCATTAACAGATTTAGATTAATATAATAATGGAGTTTTCAATAATTAAATAAAAATGAAGAAAAATCTAAATAAATAAATGTATATATATATATATCTTATGAAAGCTGAAGAGATTGATTCTAATAAGCCAAATATTTGAAAAAGTGAAGGGTATCAACAACTTACAAAATGTCATTCTATCCAAGTTGAATGAACTGACAGAATGTAAAGATGTTGAGGATAAGGAAGAACAGAAAAAGAAGATGGAGGAGATTTTTGAAAAAAAACTATCGGAAAGCCACGAGGTACTTGGGAACGGAAGCAACAGCAATATTTTTAAATGGTAAATTCTGGAAAAATAAAGAACCGCATAAGTAAAACTTTAGAATACTACCATATGTGTAAAAATGAAATAGGAGAATATATTATAAATATACTCCCTTCAAAATGATTTACAAAATGTCTTATGAATTTACTTACAGAAAAAACAACATAAAGCAATATATTATAATGTATAAAAACGTACATTCAAAAGACTATTCCAGTGGTAAAATCTATATCATAAGAAACAACATCAACGAAAGCACATGCAGTATATAGGATGCACTACACAAACCTTAAGTCAAAGAATGGCACAACATAGAAGCCATATCAATGCCAAAAAGAAACTTACCAATCTATCAACATTGATGAAAGAACTAGGTACTGAGAATTGTTATATAGAACTAATTTAATATTGTTGTTGTAGCACATCAGAAGAACTAAGGAAACGAGAGGGAGAATTCATAAGAGCTCAAAAACCAGATTTGAATAGAAAAGTCGAATGTAGAACCAAACAAGAGTATTACCAACAAAATCAAAATAAAAAACTAGCAAGGAGCAAAGCAATATACCAAAAGAATAGGCAGAAGTGCATAGAACGAGCCATAAGAAACCACGCAAACAATTCAAAACGATACAAAGAACAAGCCAAAAAACACTTTCAAAAAAAGCGTAAATTTCAACATCATTTTTGTTTAATATGCAACCGTTCATTGTTTGGAGGAACTAAGGCAAGGCACGAGAGGAGCAAAAAACACCAAGACAACCTTAAGCTGAAACTAGAAGAAGAGGATAAACAACGATGAGAATAAAGACCTTGTTGAAATTCAACATTTATTTCATGATGAGAAAATATAGTAAAATTTCATAATAATATTATTATTAAAATATTATTAGTGAAATTTGGTTTCTAAAAGTATCAGGGAAATTTTGGAATGTATCAGGGGATTTTCTGAAACAATCAGGGATTTTTCTGTGTCATTGCCAGATTTTTCTGCGTCATTGCCTGATTTTTCTGTTAAATGGTCTGATTTTGGCTTCAAAAATGAATTGGATAAAAAAATCAACACAGGCTATGTCCGTGGCAGTGTCAGGATTTCCTAGGTTTTCGGAAACAATCAAAAAATCCGATGTTTAATACAAGAATGGACCTATTAGAGAAATCAATAAACAAACATATAGACAGGATAAACAAAGAAGAAAATACAGAACTGGTTGAAATTCACCATACACTTTATGATGAGGAGGTATAGGTAAGTTTCATAATAATATTATGACATATTGTTAGTGAAATTTGTTGTTTTCAAGTGGATTGCCCAAAGGTTGAAGTTATCTGACAGCTACACATTACCCAAGGCTGGGTATTTTTACCCAAGGGAGCTGGGTGTTTTTGTTGTCTAGATTGCTCCATTGAGTTGTCTAGATGGTTAAACTCAATATATGAGAATTCTAAATGGTAGTGTTTTATGATGAATAAGATTAAGCCATAACATTGTAAAGTTTTTTATATAATCTATGTTGATTATCCCCATATTTCTAATAGAAAAATTCGATTAAGAATATGTTTTAAGATATTTTCTAGGAATGATGAAATGGATGAGGTAAGATGATGTATAAGCTTTGATGAAAATGTCTATATGATATATACCGATGATATATTATATACAGTAATGTTGTGTTATGATTTGGATGAGGTGGATGATATGAGTTGATATGATGAGGTTGTTATGGTGTTATATGATGACGTATGATGAAATGTATGTGATGAAGGGTGGTGGGGATGAGTATGAACTGGGGGCTGTTAGCTTTGATGAATTGTTTTGTGATGTTTTATATGGTGGTGGGGTGGTATGCTGTTGTAGAATTTGTATGTTTGCTGGGGGTGGGGATGAGTATGAATTGTATGAATTGGGGGCTGAGCCCCGCTAGCTTCTATGGCTCATTTCCTCATATTTCCTCACTAATCAGTCACTAATCCTACTAGGCTGTTTGGAAAAATGATGACCTGTAGCCCCACCTTTGGGCGAGTTCGCGGCGTGAAAAGACCTGACGGTCCCACGCACAAAGATTGGTATGGTAATGTTGCCTCCATGTGGTGTACCTCATGTGTGACCCTGGTTTCAAAAAACGTCTATGTCTGACATGTCACAAATTCTTGATCAGGTACCATATTCTCCTTGAGCGCCTTGTTTCTGCACGTTCTCCACAAAAAACAAGAAGTCTCTCAGGGCAGCTCTCACTGCCGGAGGAATCTTCTTGCGACCAGACTGATTCGACTGACAGCGACGAGACTCGTGCAACTGAAAGGCCAGCTTGGTGGCAACCTGATGCGACAGCCGTGGATTCAACAAGCGGAGCCAAAACGCTACGTTGTTCTCCTGCAGCTTTGGCAGTCTGGTGTCACTAGTCGCTTCCACCAAGACAGCTGTCTCTATGTACATCACCCGAGACCCGTCCTTCACGGATTCAGGAATCTCAATCATCTGGTTCAAAGTGTCAAGGACTGCGAGGGCGTGTAAACAGCTGTCCAAGTGCCAGTTGTCCATCTGAGACATGTCTACTTGGAAGTTTCCCTCCGCGGCTCTAGTTGCAAACTCCAGCAGCGATTGAAGTGTGTCTTTCGACTCTTTCAACTCTGCGCTGTCAATAGTTGGACGTTCAGTCAGTTGCTGCATAACCATTGTTGTTGTTGCAGCTAGGGCCTTGAACGAATCTTGGCCCACATCTATCCCCAAATTCGAGGCAGTTTTAGTCCATGCCATGATGACAGCCAGCGGTACTGACGGAGAATGAATGGTCTCATTCTCCTCTGTTGGATGTTTCCTGCGATGCATTTCTGCATCTTTGGCACAATGCATTAGCATCAAAGAGGCTGCCGACAAGGATGCGGTCGCTTCCGCTGTCAATCGCTTCAAATCCTCATCGTTCAGCTTCTCCACTGACTCCCAGTGTTCTGCGGCAAGTTGTAGGCGCTGGCACAGCACTTCAGCGAACATAGTGAACCCAGGTAGATCTGCACCTGACGCTCTACGTCGGCGTGCCAACCGTCCCAGCGCCAGCAGCATCAAGGCCAAATCGCGGGTGGTGAAGCGATCGCGGTCGCTGCCAGCGAAACGTTGGGCGTCCAGAAGGTCCAGCTGCAGATGGGCAAGGTCACAAAGCATCGTTTCGGTGCACCGAAAGATGGCTTCATCCAGACTTTCAGATGTGCCTAACCAATTCCATCCTCTGGCAATCTGTCCAAGCGCGTTCAGAGCAAGAAGTATATCGCGGCTGGTGAAAGTTTTAGCGACCTCCCCGCTGTTCAAAGCCTTTAAGCTCCCTCGTAATGCACTTCTCAGTGCAATCTCCTCTTCGCGCTCCGTAGAGTCAGGAGGGCGGTCCAGAGTAGACCTGAATCAGAAACAACAAAAGAACCATAATTTGCTTGATATTGCTTGATACTTCGAGAAGCATAAAAAAAACACAATTAAGTGATATCGTGTGACGATCTATTGGATATCTTTTTGTGCCCAAAAAAACATCGTCATAGTCATGTTCTGCCAAACTCACAATTTTGCCGCAAGGGAACGCATCAATCCGGCCCAGTGCTCTCAGCACCCGCAGCGCTGTGTCAGGCGTCTGCTCATCCCACTTGGCGTATGCCTCGAAAGCTGCCAAGCTGCTCCTGTCAAGGCCAGGTGCTCCCACGCGCCAGGAGAGGAGATTTCGAAGGGCCACATACAGCTCACGGGCTCGAAATTTGGGCATCGCCTGGAATTGTTGAGGATGCACATGACCAATCTTGAAGCTGCAGTGGTATCCAAATTCTTGAGTCATGAACCCTCCCAGCACAGGTGGCACCCGGCCTCACCCAATCGTTCTGCCACTTGCATGAAGAACTCATCGTCCAGGAGCTGTCCACGCGCTGCCAAACGAGGCAGCTCAGTAAGTTCAGCCAGAGACAATCCTGGCAGCGCAGAGGACAATTGCGCCACCATCCGATGCCGCTGCCGCGAGGAAAGCCTGAGGCACCACTCTCAGAGTCTCAGGATGAGAGAATACAGAAGCAATAAGTTGTCATGTTTATTCATGTTTTCTGGATGATGTTTTTATACACTTTGTAATTCATAATACTCCGGCATTTGCGGGGTTCTTCGGAGAACTCATTCCACATCGTGCAAAGTTGCTTACAGCCCGCAACCGTCCATTAAAAGCGTCGAAACTTGAAGAGTGGTCTTGCCTTTGCGCCATCTTCCAGTGTCTTTTTCTCTATGCTTCCCCTGTTTTCAATGGAGAAATGAAAAAATAATTGGAATCATTGGCATTTAGACAGGTGACGGCACCATATTCACCACAGCCTGCATTGCAGAGAAAGTTAAACCTGGAGCGTGTGCAGCAGCTTGGACCACAGCCTTTCACTGGATAGATTTTGGGGATTCCTTAACGGGAAACCAAACGTTTTTTCACATGTTTTTGGTGTCAACGTCCGTAAGGGGCCATGCGCGTGTTGATGCTTTTGGGGATGGGGTGGGGTGGGGGTGGGGTGGGCTGCCCTAAGAGCGTTCATTGAGCACTTCCACACATACGTCATGCTACGCTACTGTGCGTTCTCTTGCACTTCCACACATACGTCATGCTACGCTACTGTGCGTTCTCTTGCCCTTTCGCACATACGTCATGCTACGCTACTGTGCGTTCTCTTGCCCTTTCGCACATACGGCATGCTACGGTACTGTGCGTTCTCTTACCCTTTCGCACATACGTCATGCTACGCTACTGTGCGTTCTCTTGCACTTCCACACATACGTCATGCTACGCTACTGTGCGTTCTCTTGCCCTTTCGCACATACGTCATGCTACGCTACTGTGCGTTCTCTTGCCCTTTCGCACATACGTCATACTACGCTACTGTGCCTTCTCTTGCACCTTTGACATACGTCATGCTATGCTACTGTGGCGCAAAACCCACAGGCAACATCCTCGACAAACTTGGCGAACTTTCTGCTTGAAAAATAGAATCGCCAAACTTTTGCAAGAAGGACCGGGATCAAGAAATGTCAGTATCTTTGTTGTAAAACACACAATTTTCCAATTTTGAGGTAACCCTTCCATAGAAAATGAACCACAAGTTTGATGAAGGAAATTGAATATGTGCAAATTACATATATTACATCAAATGACATCAAACTACCACAGTTTTGGACACTTGATGAATCTCAATGTCACTCGCCGATGTCATCACCGACACGGCCCCTTACAGACGTTGATACCATGTGTTTAGATATTTTGACCATCAAATAATGGAATTCCCAGTGATTCCAGCTGATTTTCACTCCAACTAATTCTGGGTTGCGCCTCTGTCAATGTCAACAACCAAGGTCACCAAACCATCGCCAGATATCGCCAGAGCCAAAAGTGCTTGACCCTGATGATTGGAGCCTTAATTAATGTGGCTTAGCAATAAAACATATTAAGAATTATTATCCGCCGACCCCGGCTGCGCAAGGGGGAGCGCGAAAAGGAAAAAGAGTTTGTGACACAGCAGGGGTAGCTAATCCGCCGACCCCGGCCGACGCAAGGGGGAGCGCGCCAGGGAATAAGACATTTTCCGCCGACCATTTGGAAGCTTGCAACAGCAGCAGCAACAGCAGCAGCAGCAGCAGGCAGCAGCAGGCAGCAGTAGGCAGCAGTAGGCAGCAGCAGGCAGTCACAAAGCCATGCAGCTTGTACTTATAAGGGTAAGCAGCAGGCAGGCAGCAGCAGCAATATGATGTTTCGCAGTCCGGGGCCCGCGTTTTCGTAGTCTAGGATTCCCGAAGAGATTCTCTAGGATTTAGGATTCTCTAGGTAGCAGCCAGCAGCAGCGAGTAGCCAGCAGGGCCAGCAGTCAAGAAGCAGGTAGCATCATCATCTTCTCTGGTAGATCTTGGCAGTGCTCTTGCAGCTCGTCAGCCTTAGATGCTAGGAACGTGGGTGACCCACCTGGCTCACCTGCCCTTGAGACAGCAGCAAAGCTCCCTGATTCGACCCTGCCACATGCAATCAGCAGCCAGGACTCAGCATCCGGGGGCTAGCCTTGTTTATAGAGCAGTTTCAGACGACACGTTAGGCAGTTTTTGGTCACTTTTTCCTGGCTCATCCGTCCTTCAGTGCCATGGTGTTTTCCCGTCCGGGACCTACGTTTTTGCAGCAGCCAGCGGCAGGAGCAGCTAGCAGCCAGCAGCAGAGTAGCCAGCAGTCAAGAAGCAGCTACCGGGCTAGCCTTGTTTATAGAGCAGTTTCAGACGACACGTTAGGCAGTTTTTGGTCACTTTTTCCTGGCTCATCCGTCCTTCAGTGCCATGGTGTTTTCCCGTCCGGGACCTACGTTTTTGCAGCAGCCAGCGGCAGGAGCAGCTAGCAGCCAGCAGCAGAGTAGCCAGCAGTCAAGAAGCAGGTACCGGGCTAGCCTTGTTTATAGAGCAGTTTCAGACGACACGTTAGGCAGTTTTTGGTCACTTTTTCCTGGCTCATCCGTCCTTCAGTGCCATGGTGTTTTCCCGTCCGGGACCTGCGTTTTTGCAGCAGCCAGCGGGAGGAGCAGCCAGAGCAGCCAGCAGCAGAGTAGCCAGCAGTCAAGAAGCAGGTAGCAGGCAGCCAGTCGTCAGCAGCCAGGACTCAGCATCGGGAGGCAGCCAGTCGTCAGCAGCCAGGACTCAGCATCCGGGGGCTAGCCTTGTTTGTAGAGCAGTTTCAGACGACACGTTAGGCAGTTTTTGGTCACTTTTTCCTGGCTCATCCGTCCTTCAGTGCCATGGTGTTTTCCCGTCCGGGACCTACGTTTTTGCAGCAGCCAGCGGCAGGAGCAGCCAGAGCAGCCAGCAGCAGAGTAGCCAGCAGTCAAGAAGCAGGTAGCAGGCAGCCAGTCGTCAGCAGCCAGGACTCAGCATCCGGAGGCTAGCCTTGTTTCTAGAGCAGTTTCAGACGACACGTTAGGCAGTTTTTGGTCACTTTTTCCTGGCCCATCCGTCCTTCAGTGCCATGGTGTTTTCCCGTCCGGGACCTGCGTTTTTGCAGCAGCCAGCGAGTAGCCAGCAGTCACGAAGCAGGTAGCAGGCAGCCAGTCGTCAGCAGCCAGGACTCAGCATCCGGGGGCTAGCCTTGTTTATAGAGCAGTTTCAGACGACGCGTTAGGCAGTTTTTGGTCACTTTTTCCTGGCTCATCCGTCCTTCAGTGCCATGGTGTTTTCCCGTCCGGGACCTACGTTTTTGCAGCAGCCAGCGGCAGGAGCAGCTAGCAGCCAGCAGCAGAGTAGCCAGCAGTCAAGAAGCAGGTAGCAGGCAGCCAGTCGTCAGCAGCCAGGACTCAGCATCCGGAGGCAGCCAGTCGTCAGCAGCCAGGACTCAGCATCCGGGGGCTAGCCTTGTTTATAGAGCAGTTTCAGACGACACGTTAGGCAGTTTTTGGTCACTTTTTCCTGGCCCATCCGTCCTTCAGTGCCATGGTGTTTTCCCGTCCGGGACCTGCGTTTTTGCAGCAGCCAGCGGCAGGAGCAGCTAGCAGCCAGTAGCAGCGAGTAGCCAGCAGTCACGAAGCAGGTAGCAGGCAGCCAGTCGTCAGCAGCCAGGACTCAGCATCCGGGGGCTAGCCTTGTTTATAGAGCAGTTTCAGACGACGCGTTAGGCAGTTTTTGGTCACTTTTTCCTGGCTCATCCGTCCTTCAGTGCCATGCTGTTTTCCCGTCCGGGACCTACGTTTTTGCAGCAGCCAGCGGCAGGAGCAGCCAGAGCAGCCAGCAGCAGAGTAGCCAGCAGTCAAGAAGCAGGTAGCAGGCAGCCAGTCGTCAGCAGCCAGGACTCAGCATCCGGAGGCTAGCCTTGTTTCTAGAGCAGTTTCAGACGACACGTTAGGCAGTTTTGGGTCACTTTTTCCTGGCCCATCCGTCCTTCAGGGAGCAGCTAGCAGCCAGCAGCAGCGAGTAGCCAGCAGTCAAGCAGCAGGTAGCAGGCAGCCAGTCGTCAGCAGCCAGGACTCAGCATCTGGGGGCTAGCCTTTTTTATAGAGTAGTTTCAGACGACACGTTAGGCAGTTTTTGGTCACTTTTTCCTGGCCCATCCGTCCTTCAGTGCCATGGTGTTTTCCCGTCCGGGACCGACGTTTTTGCAGCAGCCAGCGGCAGGAGCAGCTGGCAGCCAGCAGCAGAGTAGCCAGCAGTCAAGAAGCAGGTAGCAGGCAGCCAGTTGTCAGCAGCCACGACTCAGCATCCGGGGGCTAGCCTTGTTTATACAACAACAACAACAACAACAACAACAACAACAACAACAACAACAACAACAACAACAACAACAACAACAACAACAACAACAACAACAACAACAACACACAACAACACACAACAACACACAACAACACACAACAACAAACAACAACACACAACAACACACAACAACACACAACAACACACAACAACACACAACAACACACAACAACACACAACAACAACAACAACAACAACAACAACAACAACAACATCAACAACAACAATAACAACAACAACAACAACAACAACACCAACACCAACACCAACACCAACACCAACAACAACAACAACAACAACAACAACAACAACAACAACAACAACAACAACAACAACAACAACAACAGAATCCGTCGAAAATCTGTCGAAAAATGCTGTTTTTCTAGGATTTCAGACGACACGTTAGGGAGTTGTTTGGCGCGGTTTTGGAACTAGCTCGTCCTTCAGAGGCATGGTGTTTCCCTGCCGGGAGGTGATTTTTTCGAAGCTGTTTTACTGCTAGCAGCCGCAGGCAACAGAATCTGTCGAAAATCTGTCGAAAAATGCTGTTTTTCTAGGATTTCAGACGACACGTTAGGGAGTTGTTTTGGCGCGGTTTTGGAACTTGCTCGTCCTTCAGAAGGCATGGTGTTTCCCTGCCGGGAGGTGATTTTTTCGAAGCTGTTTTACTGCTAGCCGATTCTTCCGGGGTCGGCGGCAGGGGCGGCAGCCCTTAAATTCGGCTCCGCCGGCTCCACACGAGTGGCTTGCCCTACGAGCGTCCCAGAGCGACTAGAGCTCTATGGTGAGGCGCGCCCCAAACCGCCGACCCTCCGACGCCGGGCCCCCAAAAACACGAAAAATCCTTCAGGAGGGTGGGGGAGAGCTTTTTGGCCGGAATCCGGGTCACTCATAAGCGTCTCCAAGAGCAAAAGGCCCCCCCCCCGTTTTGAGGGTACCTAAAATCGGAAAAAAGCGCCGTTTTGACACATTTTTCGGACGATTTTTCGCTTTTCGAAAGTCACAAAATGCTGTAAATTACAGCATTTTTGCGTTTTAACGTCTTTTGCGGGAGCCATGCAAAAACGGAGAAAATGCTGTAAATACCAATACTTTTTGGACCCGAGATGCACAAAACACTGCAAATACCAGTGTTTTTGAAAGCACAGCAAAAAAACACTGTAAATTACAGCATTTTTGGCGGGTTGATCGCAAAAAATGATGGTCTTCACAGGGTTTTTGCAATTTCAAGAAAACGTGGAAGGCACGAAACACTGTAAATAGCGGTGTTTTGGCCACTTTTGGACGCCGAAACGCTGGTATTTACGCAGTTTTTTGCCCGTGGCGGCGCCAAACCCCTGTAAATTACAGCATTTTCTTCCCTTTTTGAGCCGATCTTTTGCGTTGATGAACGCAAAAAATGCTGGTATTTACGCGTTTTTAAAAAAATCGAAGATCGTGACGTGAACGAAACCCTGTAAATAACAGTGTTTTAGCCACTTTCGGGGACTAAAACTGTGGTATTTACGCGGGTTCTTGCCATCTGACAGCGCAAAATGCTGTAAATTACAGCACTTTGTGCGCTGTTTATGTTCAATTTTTTAACCTGCGATGCTTTCACCTGTTCTTTGCATTCTTCCACAAGAAACAATGTTGCAGATTGAAACTGGACGACAGCGTGACCCAAAAGAAAGCTGGATGGAGGAGTCGCACAGAAGCTTTTGCACATACAGGGGCTTTTACACAGAGAAGTCTTTACACAAAGGAACTTTTTACACACAGAAGGTTTTACACAGAGAAGTCTTTACTCTAAGGACCTTTTGCACACAAACGTCTTTACACACAGAAGCTGTTACATAAAGAAGTCTTTACACAGAGGGCTTTTTACACACAGACGCGTCTGCACACAGAAGCTTTTACACAGAGAAGCCTTCACACAGAGGAGCTTTTACACACAAAAGCATTTACACACAGCAAGCTTTTACACACACAGGGGCTTTTGCACAGAGAAGTCCTTACACAAAAGGAGCTTTTTACACACAGAAGATTTTACACAGAGAAGTCTTTACTCCAAGGAGCTTTTGCACACAAACGTCTAGGAGCTTTTTCACACAGAACTTTTTACACGAAGAAGGCCTGACAGAGAGAGCTTTTACACACAGACGCGTTTGCACACAGAAGCTTTTACACAGAGAAGCCTTTACACAGAGGAGCTTTTAGACACAAAAGCATTTACACACAGCAAGCCTTTACACACACAGGGGCTTTTACACAGAGAAGTCCTTACACAAAGGAGCTTTTTACACGGAAGGTTTTACACAGAGAAGTCTTTACTCCAAGGAGCTTTTGCACACAAACGTCTAGGAGCTTTTTCACACAGAACTTTTTACACGAAGAAGGCCTGACAGAGAGAGTTTTTACACACAGACGCGTTTGCACATAGAAGCTTTTACACAGAGAAGCCTTTACACAGAGGCGCTTTTACACACACAAGCATTTGCACACAGCAAACTTTTACACACACAGGGGCTTTTACACAGAGAAGTCTTTACACAAAGGAGCTTTTTACACACGGAAGGTTTTACACAGAGAAGTCTTTACTCTAAGGAGCTTTTGCACACAAACGTCTAGGAGCCTTTACACACAGAAGCTGTTACACAAAGAAGTCTTTACACAGGGGGCTTTTTACACACAGACGCGTTTGCACACAGAAGCTTTTACACAGAGAAGCCTTCACACAGAGGAGCTTTTACACACAAAAGCGTTTACACACAGCAAGCTTTTACACACACAGGGGCTTTTACACAGAGAAGTCTATACACAAAGGAGCTTTTTACACACAGAAGGTTTTACACAGAGAAGTCTTTACTCTAAGGAGCTTTTGCACACAAACATCTAGGTGATTTTTCACACAGAACTTTTTACGCGAAGAAGTCTTTACACAGAGGGGTTTTTACACACAGACGCATTTGCACACAGAAGCTTTTACACAGAGAAGCCTTTACACAGAGGAGCTTTTAGACACAAAAGCATTTACACACACACAGTGGCTTTTACACAGAGAAGTCTTTACACAAAGGAGCTTTTTACACACAGAAGGTTTTACACAGAGAGGTCTTTACTCTAAGGAGCTTTTGCACACAAACGTCTAGGAGCCTTTACACACAGAAGCTGTTACACAAAGAAGTCTTTACACAGATTTATAGCTTTCACACACAGACGCGTTTACACACAGAAGCTTTTACACAGAGAAGCCTTTACACTTTACACAGAAAATTTTTACACACGGAAGCTTTTACACACAGCGAAATCTTTACACAGACGTTTCACACAGAGAAGCTTTCACACACAGAAGCTTTTACACAAAGAAGTCTTTACACAAAGTGGTTTTTACACACAGAAACTTTTACACACAAAAGCTTTTACACAGAGAAGTCTTTGCACAGAGGCGCCTTTACACGAAGTAACAAGTTGAAATTGGCAGCGGTTCTTCGGGAAAAACCCTTGGCAGGAGCTTTCGGGAACTCACTTGCTCCCCAAAAAAGCCGTCTATTTCCAACAAAGTTCCTATTCCATGAACTTTTTTCAAAAAACATAAGGAATATATTTCTGAAGCAGGTCCCCATCCAAAAGCTTTCAAGCCCGCACTGCGATGAAATGGAGGGTCGAGAAATCCGGCGGAGCCGACGAGGGGCGTCAGCCCTTAAATCCGGCCAGGGGCCCCCTGGCCGTGGCATAGCCGTACGGCGTTTCTCTCCTCTCCGTAGGAGAGAGGGGCCGCCGCCCCAGCCGCCGACCACTCCCCCCCGCCAAAAACTGTCGCGTTTTACGGTGTTTTGTGCTCTTCCCACTTTTTCCCATTTTTCGGATCTTGTGGTTTAAGATGGGTCAACATGGGCCAACATAGGCCGCAAGATGGGCCAACATAGCCCCAAGATGCAAGATGGGCCAACCTAGCGCCCAAGATGGGCTAAGATAGCCCCAAGATGGGCCATCATAGCTCCAAGATGGGCCAACATAGCCCCAAGATGGGCCAACATAGCCCCAACATGGGCCGACATAACCTCAAGCTGGGGCAACATGGCCCCCAAGATGTGCCAACATAGCTCCAAGATATGCCCCCAGACCACAAACAACCGACCAGCAACACCGACCCACCAACCCCAACCTTCAAAGCCCAGCCGAGAGCCGCAACCATCTCACGTCACGAACCAGCAACACCGAACACCGACCTACCCACTCGAAAGCACCAACCTCACTCCCGACAGCACAAACCCTGACCTACCAACTCGTCAAGATGTGCTAACATAGCTCCAAGATATGCCTCCAGACCACACACAACCGACTAGCAACACCGACCCACCAACCCCAACCTTCAAAGCCCAGCCTAGCGCCGCAACCATCTCGCGTCACGAACCAGCAACACCGAACACCGACCTACCCACTCGAAAGCACCAACCTCCCTCCCGACAGCACAAACCCCGACCGACCAACTCGAGTGCACCAACCCCAATCCCGACAGCCCAAACCCCGACCGGCCAACCCCTACCCCCACCAACCAATTCCATACCTGCCAGCACTCACCACGACGGACCAACCCCAAACCATCCAGCACAAACCACGCCCAACCAACCCCAACCCACCAACCCCAAACCCAAAAGCAACCCCAACCCACCAACCCCAAACCCAAAAGCACATCCCACCGCTGACCCTCTCAACCCACCAACCCCAAACCCTTCAGCACAAACCCCGACCGACCAACCCTAACCCGCCAACCCCGAACCCAAAAGCAGCTGGGGCAACATAGCTTTTTCGATGGACCAACAGAGTCCCACGACGGGCCAATATAGCGTCACGCTGGGCCTACATAACCTCAAGCCGGCGCAACGACAACGACAACGACAACAACGACAACGACAACAACGACGACAACGACGACAACCTCAACCCGAACCACCACCACAACAACACCAGCAACAACAACAACGACAACAACAACAACAACAACAAGAACAACAACAACCGCAACAACAAGAACGACAACTCCTGTGTCGCTGCAACCATTGGTTGCAGGCTCCGGGCTCTTGCCCTTAGCCCCTACTACTGCTACTACCCCTACTACTACACCTACTGCGACTACACTCCCACCACGACGACCACGACACCGGCAACCGCGCTCACCCCACCACTACCCCCCCCCCCCCCCCCCCCCCTCACCCAGCACCGACCACCTGCCACATCAACGACACCGCCTCTGGCCACGACGCCGACAGGGCCTACCATCACCGCAATCGCACCCATCGAAACAGCTGGCCTTCCAGAATCACACCCGCCCGCCGGTGCCGATGCTGCCGGGGCCCGCCCAGGTATCTCTCGGCGTCCCTTCGGACGCCGATGCTGCCGGGCATGGCCCCAGGTTCCTTCGGCAGCCGAACCCGACCCCCGCAGGATCGGCGCACACCCAGCAAGGCGCCTTAGCGCATCGCCCTTGCTGTCATACCCGGCGTCCCGGGCGTTGGCCCCAAGTGTGCGGAGCGGTGTGTCCCCGCACCACCGGCCACCGTGGTGACAGCCGCCCATGCACTGCAGTTGCACAGTCCCGCTGCTCTGGTCCGGGGTTACAACCACAACAACTACAACGACGACAAACACAACAACAACAACAACAACAACAACAACAACAACAACAACAACAACAACAACAACAACAACAACAACAACAACAACGACAGCGACAACAACAACAACAACAACAACAACAACAACAACAACAACAACAACAACAACAACAACGGCAACAACAACAACAACCACAACAACAACAACAGCAACAACAACAACAACAACACCAACACCAACACCAACACCAACAACCACAGCAACACCACCACCACCACCACCACCAACAACAACAACAACAACAACAACCACAACAACAACAACAACCGCAGCAACAACAACAACAACAGCAACAACCACGACAACAACCCCCTGCAAGAAACACTACCCTTCAATCCGCCGCCGCGGCTCCCATGGTTGGGCCCCTGGCCGGCTGTTGCGCGTAAGCGCTTAAATTCGGCTCCGCCGGCTCCCCACGAGTACGCTGACAAATGCGTCACGAGCGTCCCGGAGCGACTAGAGCTCTAAGGTGAGGCGCGCCCCAAGCCGCCGACCCTCCGACGCCGGGCCCCGAAAAACACCAAAAATCCTTCAGGAGGGTGGGGGAGAGCTTTTTGGCCGGAATCCGGGTCGCTCATAAGCGTCTCCAAGAGCAAAAGGCCCCCCCCCCCGTTTGGAGGGTACCTAAAATCGGAAAAAAGTGCCGTTTTGACACATTTGTCGGACGATTTTTCGCTTTTCGAAAGTCACAAAATGCTGTAAATTACAGCATTTTTGCGTTTTAACGTCTTTTGCGGGAGCCATGCAAAAACGCAGAAAATGCTGTAAATACCAATACTTTTTGGACCCAAGATGCACAAAACACCGCAAATACCAGTGTTTTTGAAAGCCAAGCAAAAAAAACACTGTAAATTACGGCATTTTTGGCGGGTTGATCGCAGAAAATGCTGGTATTCACAGTGTTTTTGCAATTTCAAGAAAACGTGGAAGGCACGAAACACTGTAAATAGCGGTGTTTTGGCCACTTTTGGACGCCGAAACGCTGGTATTTACGCAGTTTTTTGCCCGTGGCGGCGCCAAACCCCTGTAAATTACAGCATTTTCTTCCCTTTCTGAACCGATTTTTTACCTTGATGAACGCAAAAAACGCTGGTATTTACGCGTTTTTCAAAAAATCGAAGATCGTGACGTGAACGAAACCCTGCAAATAACAGTGTTTTAGCCACTTTCGGGGACTAAAACTGTGGTATTTACGCGGGTTCTTGCCATCTGACAGCGCAAAATGCTGCAAATTACAACACTTGGTGCGCTGTTTATCTTCAATTTTTTAACCCGCGATGCTTTCACCTGTTCTTTGCATTCTTCCACAAGAAACAATGTTGCAGATTGAAACTGGACGACAGCGTGACCCGAAAGAAAGCTGGATGGAGGAGTCGCACAGAAGCTTTTACACATACAGGGGCTTTTACACAGAGAAGTCTTTAAACAAAGGAGCTTTTTACACACAGAAGGTTTTACACAGAGAAGTCTTTACTCTAAGGAGCTTTTGCACACAAACATCTAGGAGCCTTTACCCACAGAAGCTGTTACACAAAGAAGTCTTTACACAGAAGGCTTTTTACACACAGACGCGTTTGCACACAGAAGCTTTTACACAGAGAAGCCTTCACACAAAGGAGCTTTTACACACAAAAGCATTTACACACAGCAAGCTTTTACACACACAGGGGCTTTTACACAGAGAAGTCCTTACACAAAGGAGCTTTTTACACACAGAAGGTTTTACACAGAGAAGTCTTTACTCTAAGGACTTTTGCACACAAACATCTAGGAGCCTTTACACACAGAAGCTGTTACACAAAGAAGTCTTTACACAGAAGGCTTTTTACACACAGACGCGTTTGCACACAGAAGCTTTTACACAGAGAAGCCTTCACACAAAGGAGCTTTTACACACAAAAGCATTTACACACAGCAAGATACAGCAAGCTTTTCCACACACAGGGGCTTTTACACAGAGAAGTCCTTACACAAAGGAGCTTTTTACACACAGAAGGTTTTACACAGAGAAGTCTTTACTCTAAGGAGCTTTTGCACACAAACGTCCAGGAGCTTTTTCACACAGAACTTTTTACACGAAAAAGGCCTGACAGAGAGAGTTTTTACACACAGACGCGTTTGCAGATTGAAGCTTTTACACAGAGAAGCCTTTACACAGAGGAGCTTTTACACACAAAAGCATTTGCACACAGCAAGCTTTTACACACACAGGGGCTTTTACACAGAGAAGCCTTTACACAAAGGAGCTTATTACACACAGAAGGTTTTACACAGAGAAGTCTTTACTCTAAGAGGCTTTTGCACACAAACGTCTAGGAGCTTTTTCACACAGAACTTTTTACATGAAGAAGGCGTGACAGAGAGAGTTTTTACACACAGACACGTTTGCACACAGAAGCTTTTACACAGAGAAGCCTTTACACAGGGGAGCTTTTACACACAAAAGCATTTACACACACAGGGGCTTTTACACAGAGAAGTCTTTACACAAAGGAGCTTTTTACACACAGAAGGTTTTACACAGAGAAGTCTTTACTCTAAGGAGCTTTTGCACACAAACATCTAGGAGCCTTTACACACAGAAGCTGTTACACAAAGAAGTCTCTACACAGATATATAGCTTTCACACACAGACGCGTTTACACACAGAAGCTTTTACACAGAGAAGCCTTTACACTTTACACAGAAAGTTTTTACACACGGAAGCTTTTACACACAGTGAAATCTTTACACAGACGTTTCACACAGAGAAGCTTTCACACACAGAAGCTTTTACACAAAGAAGTCTTTACACAAAGTGGTTTTTACACACAGAAACTTTTACACACAAAAGCTTTTACACAGAGAAGTCTTTGCACAGAGGCGCCTTTACACGAAGTAACAAGTTGAAATTGGCAGCAGTTCTTCGGGAAAAACCCTTGGCAGGAGCTTTCGGGAACTCACTTGCTCCCCAAAAAAGCCGTCTATTTCCAACAAAGTTCCTATTCGATGAACTTTTTTCAAAAACATAAGGACTATATTTCTGAAGCAGGTCCCCATCCAAAAGCTTTCAAGCCCACACTGCGATGAAATGGAGGGTCGAGAAATCCGGCGGAGCCGACGAGGGGCGTCAGCCCTTAAATTCGGCTCCGCCGGCTTCACACGAGTGGCTTGCCCTACGAGCGTCCCAGAGCGACTAGAGCTCTATGGTGAGGCGCGCCCCAAACCGCCGACCCTCCGACGCCGGGCCTCAAAAAACACCAAAAATCCTTCAGGAGGGTGGGGGAGAGCTTTTTGGCCAGAATCCGGGTCGCTCATAAGCGTCTCCAAGAGCAAAAGGCCCCCCCCCCGTTTGGAGGGTACCTAAAATCGGAAAAAAGTGCCGTTTTGACACATTTGTCGGACAATTTTCAACTTTTCGAAAGTCACAAAATGCTGTAAATTACAGCATTTTTGCGTTTTAACGTCTTTTGCGGGAGCCATGCAAAAACGCAGAAAATGCTGTAAATACCAATACGTTTTCAACCAGAGATGCACAAAACACTGCAAATACCAGTGTTTTTGAAAGCCAAGCAAAAAAAAACATTGTAAATTACAGCATTTTTGGCGTGTTGATTGCAAAAAATGCTGGTATTTACACGGTTTTTGCAATTTCAAGAAAACGTGGAAGGCACGAAACGCTGTAAATAGCGGTGTTTTTGCCACTTTTGGACGCTGAAACGCTGGTATTTACACAGTTTTTTGCCCGTGACGGTGCCAAACCCCTGTAAATTACAACATTTTCTGCACTTTTTGAACCGATTTTTTTGCCTTGGTGAACGCAAAAAACGCTGGTATTTACGCGTTTCCCAAAAAATCGAAGATCGTGACGTGAACGAAACCCTGTAAATAACAGTGTTTTAGCCACATTCGGGGACTAAAACTGTGGTATTTACGCGGGTTCTTGCCAGCTGACAGCGCAAAATGCTGTAAATTACAGCACTTTGTGCGCTGTTTATGTTCAATTTTTAAACGCGCGATGCTTTCACATGTTCTTTGCATTATTTTGCATTCTTCCACAAGAAACAACGTTGCAGATTGAAACTGGACGACAGCGTGACCCGCAAGAAAGCTGGAGGGAGGAGACGCACAGAAGCTTTTACCCACACACACACAGGGGCTTTTACACAGAGAAGTCTTTACACAAACGAGCTTTTTACATACAGAAGGTTTTACACAGAGAAGTCTTTACTCTAAGGTGCTTTTGCAGACAAACGTCTAGGAGCTTTTACTCACAGAAGTTTTTACACGAAGAAGTCTTTACACAGAGGGCTTTTTACACACAGACGCGTTTGCACACAGAAGCTTTTACACAGAGAAGCCTTTACACAGAGTAGCTTTTTACACACAGAAGGTTTTACACAGAGAAGTCTTTCCTCTGAGGAGCTTTTTCACACAACGTCTTGGAGCTTTTACACACAAAAGCTGTTACACAAAGAAGTCTTTACACAGAGAGCTTTAACAC
>CAMXCT020002035.1:498861-503861 GCA_947184155.2 Cladocopium goreaui
CAACCTGAGGCCAACATAGGCCAAAATAGCCACCAGATGGGCCCACATTGCCCACAAGATAGGCCAACATACGCCAACATAGGCCAACATAGCCACAGAATGGGCCTACATAGTTGGGCCCCTGGCCGGCTGTCGCGCGTAAGCGCTTAAATATAAGATTTACTGAGTATACCCAAGTTTGCCATGTGCGGGTCATGAAACTCCATATCCAATCAGGGTTGATGATTGGGCCCCGTCAATTCTCAACAAACCCTACCTGAAACTCAGCGGCCCCTCTTACCTTGTGCGCGAAGGCTGTGCTCCTCTTCCACCATCAAGCGTTTTGCAACGGACTTGGCGATGACTACAGAATCAGGATACCTACAGTGGGTCCCCAAAAGTCTGACAGCCTAAAGTGGGATCATCATCACATTTTTCAGGAATGCGGCAAAACACTTTTCTTTGTTAAAAACCGGAAACTGAAAAAGCGGACATATGGCTACGCGTATGGACCATATGGACAACAAGCCTGGTCCCCCGAAGTTCAAGCCAAAATAGCCAGTCATCAATGTCCATCCCTTCAGATCGAGGAAAATCCTAATTTTTGCCGCATACCGCGTTCCCAAATATCAGCTACAATACTCACCGCAACTTTGGTTAAATCCCCTTTGGGATCGTCCAAGCCAATGTGGTGCTCCAGAATCCAGGTCTTTGAGTGTCTGCTGGTGAACCACCAATATCTACTGGTGAAACCCTCATTCAAGCTGGTTAAACCCAAAGTTCTGTTGTTTCAACCCCCATCTTTGTATCTTAAATCAGCAGTTTCAAGTGGCAACCAGCCCCAGGTGCTGTTTCATGTTGCGAAAGCCTTGTGCCTGGACCACCCAATTCCAGAGCGTGAAGGAGCTGTACCGTGGCGGAGCCGCCGCGTGGGAGCCATGACAGCGAAGAGTTGCGAGAGGACGAGTGGTGCTGTCCAGAAACTTCCTAAAGGCACCGGGTGGGGGCCGCTGGGTCAATGGGGCCCATGGCTTTTACTGTAGAGTTTCCAGCAGATTTTCCTATCATCCAATTCTGGGAAGGGGGACCTGCCGAATTTCCACAGGGTGTATCATCATGTGTCCCATTTAAACGACAATTGGGTGTACTCCAGCTTTGGACAAACGCAAATAGTTTTGCCTATCGGCCTATCCTCCCACGATGTTACTTTATGAAGATGAAAATCGGGGGTCGGGAGCAAAAATCACCGTGGCCAGGTGGGTGGGGGATTGTCTTCTGCGCAGTCTCCAGGATGAGAAATGAGAATCAAATTGAGGCCTCTATTCAGTGTCCTTAGACCTGGTTCTTTTTCTGCTTCTCCCCATCTTTGTTTCTTTGTTCGGCCCCCATGGATTTTTGGATCAGCGGACCCACCTGGACCCCATCAACCAACGGTTATCACAAAATCTCCACACTTTGATCTTATTTCTTTTTCCCCATTGGAGTCATGACAATCCATTGGAGTCTTTCCCAGCTTTGGACAAACCACCAAAAAAGGCCATATAGGTCTATCATCTGGTCTATCCACATCACATTCATGGCATTTGTCAATCACAAACTCTTAACCCACTTGCCAAAACCAAGATTCAACCAGATTGATGGTTGGTTCAAGCCACATCTGCCATGGTCAAAACTTGTCTTATTATATGGGGTATTGTCATCCCACTATCAGTAGGGATACCTCATAATTGGTGTCTTGACCCGTATCGGTATCTATGAATGGGAGATGATCATCGGTTTTCTATCTCTCTATAGGACATGTCCTTAGAATGAGCATCTTGTGACTCTTGTGACCATCCCGTTATATATATATATTTATATACGGGAAAATTCCTTAGAATGAGCATCTTAGCCTCCATTAATTTGGGAATGACCATCCCCTTTTATGTGAAAACACACCAGGATTGGACCATGGCTCACAAAAAACGTGACATACGAACCCTGCCACCCAGTTTCAAGAGCATTGCTCGGTCCAGCAGCTGCAAGCGATCAAAGGCACGCCAGCAAACGCACAACTCATCGTTGCTGAACTTCGAGAGTAAGTCTTCAGCTTCCTGTGGCTACGGCTGGTGTCAAAAAGCTTTCAGATGCGGTCAAAATTGTCAAAACGATTTCACACAGCGGGATTTCACCATCCAATCCTGGCCAACAGAAATGCCTGGTGTCACAATGGAGGTGTTTTTGCAACAGAAATGCTGGTTGAACCAACAAAAATATGTTGGTGAAAGGAACGAACATGGGTTGAAGCAACAGAAATCGGATATTCGGTCTCAGTTCGGTTCGTTTCCAAAAAGTAGTATGTGGATATCGGCAAAAATGAAGATGTAACAATAGTCTGGGTCCATGTTCAAGCCCAAACCTTGGATTTGTTTGTTGCCATTAATTTTGGGTATTCACGAAAGACCGCTAAAGACCTTAAGACTTTTCACATGGATCCAGTCCTGTTTGACAACGAATCATCTCATTTTTTGGGCCAAATGATCCCTTGGCTTCTAAAGAAAAGCATTCTTAGGGCGATGGGAGTTGGTGGTTGACTTTCCCAAGGAAACTATGAATGCGTTGAGGATGAATCATTCCATTTGGGGTGAAGATGTGTATCAATTGGGGGTCAACCAATTTGGGCTTCATTAGTCATATTATGTCATATTATATAGTCTTCCTGGGCAGTAAAACATTGATCATCATTGATCTGTGTGTAATGCTCCATGTTGGCACTCCTTGGGATCGGTGGATTGGCTCAAGAGGAAATCTGTGTTGGTTTCCTACCTGAGTTTTGACCCCAAATTATGTGATCCTTTGCGGTGAATTTCACCCCAAATCGAAGGGTTTCCTGCAGATTTTCCCCTAAACATCCCTAAACCAATACTGGAATGATAAAATGATCCTCAAACTTTCAGGATCAACCCACAAATATCGATGAACCGGCCGCCCCAAAAATGGTGTCATGTCCACACCGATTTACCTTAGTTTGGGAATAGGTTCAGCATAACCACGATAACTACATTTAAATATACGGATTTTTAAATATACGAACAGGTATTTTGGACTTCCTCCGGGAAGGTTTTCCTTGGCCCGCCCAGCCATTTAAACATATGGAATCCAATTCATTTAAACATACTGCAACTACATTTAAATATACGAACTGGTATTTCATACTACCTCCGTGGCCTTGCGGTCTGGCCCCTCCTCCACATATTTAAATGTTGTTACCGCATGTTTACCCAATCAATGTGGTTGATACCTCCACTCTGCATTTCTTTTTTGTGGTATTCATCCCAGCATGAAAAGAACATACAGTCAAGAAAAAAACGAAAAGTACCTGAAACCAGCCAGCGCAGTTTCATTGATGCGTTCGCGATAGGCAGGTAGAAACACCAACTGTTTTCTCTCGTCCGGGTGAAGATCCGCTTCACTCAGGGCGTCCAGGAGCCACACCAAGATCTGGGGCGAGCCGGTGCTATTCAGCAACTGGGTGCCGCAATCGGAAATGTTCTTCCAGGCAGCGAATTCGGGTGGTCCGTCCTGAAAAATGGGCTGACCACCACTGTCAGAAGGAAGTGTGTAAAACCACTGAAATATCATCAACACAAATTTTCAATATAATTTCACAAATATTTCACATAATTTCCACAACATTGCAAGATCGAACGGCACATAACGAAACAAAAACAGCAATGTAACAAGCAAAGCAAAGCGTGTAGCCTTCTCTCGATCTCGAATCAGGGCAGTAGCAGCTGCAACCAGCTCGAACTCATCAGCCGTTGAGTTTGTCAGGGATCGGCCCAAACACCTTCTATACTGCGATGGCGAAGATTGCTTTCTGCAAAGCCGCAGCATTTGGCCATTCTGCCAGATCTGACAGCGACAAAGGTCTGAGCTCTGAAGGTTGATACCTAGGGATACCCTCTGGTAATTTAACATAGCTATTGAAAATGGCTATTTATAGTGGATTTACCCATCAAAAATGGTGATTTTCCATAGTTGTGTTAGTTTACCAGAGGGTACCTATGGCCCATAGTATGGCTTTAACATGTTGAACTCAAGGTATGGCAGACGCAATGAGAGGAGAGTATAAAGTTGACTCCTTCCAACTCCTGGCTTTTGTGTCCTCGGACTAAAGTGGCTGCAACAAACTCTGGGCTCTGAATAAGTGGAATTCATCTTAAACCCAAAATGGCTGCATCAGGAAGAACTCATCAAAGCGGAGCTGCTGCATGCTGGCTGCTCAGGCGCCGCCGGCACCGCGCACCTATCCCGCTCCACAACGGACTTCCACTCATAGGTCATGATACCATCCTCTCTCACCTTTGGCGGAGATCAAGGTCTTATGATATTGTCGATGTTGTTTGGGCTTCAAAATCTCAACAACTTGAGGTTTCTTTTCAAATCACAGCCTGAAACCAGGCTGAAGCAATTCACAAATTTTACACAATTTCGATATGGCGATATGATGCGATATGGGAATCAAACCTGGAAAATCCACCATTCAGCGCGATGATTTCCCCAAGTACCTCCAGCTCCGGTCCGGCGATGGAGCTTGTTTGGCACACCTGCCCCAAAGTTCTTCCAGGAAAGTCCCCATGGATTAGGAGTTAAGCAACAAAATTACCCCCCAAAAATAGATGAGGAACTTTAGGACTCTTGGAATCTCTTGGATTTTCCACCTTTCTGAAATCTTTCTTCTCATTGTAAAAACCCCAATTGTCCTCCTAATTCCACCAAAACGATCCAAAACGGACAACCAGTACCGTCTCAAGCTGCAGGTTTAGAGGCTATTGCTTCACGCCTCACATGGCTGCAAGAGGGTCCGGACTGCTTCCAGCCACTGTCTGAGCACGGTGACCTTGGCAGGCCAGGCTGACCCTCCAGTGGCACTGCGAAAAGTCCACTTGGAGCAGAGCGGAACATTGCCGGCATTGCCGGCATTGCTCATCCTGGCAGTGCATCAACTTCCAACTCGGGAGTGAACATCCATTCCATCG